>CM021104.1:393774851-394019831 GCA_007115665.2 Sequoiadendron giganteum | reverse complement strand
TTTGATTTATGTTGTCACATCATCTTGTGGATCAGGAGGTGGAGTGAATGTGTTTTGAGGTGGTTGAGGTGTTTAATTGATAGGTGGAGCATTAGGTATGTTAGTGGGAGTTTGTTGTAAGCTTTGTTGTGTGATTAAGGCTTGCTGATATGCCTACATTTGTTGTTGTGCCAAAAAAGCTTGTTGTAGATGTTGTTGTTGTTGTGCCAACAAAGCTTGTTGTTGGGCTTGTTGTTGAGCTACTTTTTGTTGTGCTTGATAATGTTGTAGGGCTTGTTGATATGCTTGTTGCAGAGCTTCTTGCAATTGTGTCTAGTATTGAGCTTGTGCTTGCACTTGTTGAGCTTGTTATTGGAATTGAGCTTGAGCTTATGCTTGTTGGGCTACTTGTGTGGCTTGGGTAGCCTATGTAGCTTAAGCTACTTGTGTTGCTTGGGAAACTTCTTATTGTTGTAGTAAATCTTGGGCTTAGGCAGCTTGTTGTGCTACTAATTGCACTTGTGCTTGTTGAGCATCTAGTTGTGTAGCTTGTTGATTTTGAATTTTTGAAGTGCCTTCGATAGGTGGTTCATTGAGCTTCTTGCAACACGATGTTAAATGAGTTTTCCATGTTGGGTGTTGGTGGTGGTGGATTAGGAATAGTGTTGGTTGTTGTGATGAGAGGGACCATTGTATTGATGATTGGGGTTTGGGTGGTGGATGGTGTGATTCAGATGCTTGGTCCTTAGGAGACCATGTTTTGAGATACTTGGGGGATAGTAGATGATGTGTTGATTGTTGGGGTTGCTTGGATGTTGCCACTTGTTGTTGTGATATTGATGGCAAGAAGGGAAGATTTGGTATGATGTTTTGATTTATGATTGGCGGAATGCTCAAATTTTGTTGATTGATGGTGGGTAAAGGGGGAAGGCCTAACCAAAGGGGTGATGCAAATGTTAATGGAGAAGGTGGAAATGGTGGGAAAATGGGAAGTGCATTCCCTTGAAGAGATTGTTGGATGTTGTGGTTGTGTTGCTGATATGTGGTTGTCATTGATGTCAACACTATTAGCATTGGTTATTCTAAAGGCTGTATATGTCGAGGATATTGAGAAAATTGTAATAAATATATTCTAGGTAGCCTATGAAGCTGAGAAGGTCAGAGTGATGGAAATTTTTGTACATTGATGGTCAGAAGGCGTGCATTAAAGGGTTTGTTTCTGATCCTATCTAGTATCTTGTCCCAAAGTTTCAGAGGTGCACATCAAGAATTAAGAAATTTATGAAGTTTCGTGTTCCTAAAATTATTCAGTTAATGTAGCAGGTGTTTCTGGAAGATGTGACTACAATTTTGATGAATTGAGTTGTTGCATACATTCTTGAGATGTTCAGTGATGTTTCTAGATTGTGCTCTATCAGTGTGGTATGTTCATGTTGATCGGCGTGGTCGTGATTGAAGATTTTCCTTTGTGTTCTCGAAGTTTTCATATTTTTGGCTGACATGATGGTGGTAGCGTGTTGCAGATCATTATGGATTAATCTTTTATTTTTTGGCATGTTCAAGGATGTTGATTTAGGTCCTCACTATGTTGTGACCAACTTAGGTTGGTGCGCATTGAGATTTTTTCATGAATTGGGCCGACAGTTTTAATTTATTCTTTATTTTGTGGCCGACAAAGTTGTTGATGTAAATTCATGTAGTGGATATATAAGAATGATTTTTTCTTCTTTTTGGAGTGTGTGTGCGAGTGCAAGTGTGTCAAATGTATGCAAGATGTGTGAATGCAAATAAAATCATTTGATTTTAGAGTAGAGTGTGAAGAAGATTGAGCAATGTGTGAAGAAGTTTTTTTGTGCCTAATCGGAACTGTCATCAAACTTTTGTAGAAGCTAATTTCTCAATTCAACCTAATTAGATGGATTTAATCTGATTTTTTTATGTAAGGTAGTGAGCTCTATGTAATGTGCCTAAATGGATGTGCATTCCCTATTCATTTTTTCATTATACTTCTAAGAGGGTATAATCTTGTGGACTAACATCTGTAGACACCTAAAAATGACCTAGGCCTACGAACACTATTTTACCACTTTCCATTCTAGCATAATTGTAACATTTGAATTATTTCCCTAATCCACATTCAACTACTAATTAAATAATTCATGATTATTTAATTAATTCATAATCTTTCATTCTTCATGATTATTAAATAAATAAATCTTATTTATTTAATTTAATATGTCACTAATTGTCAAAGTCTTCTAATAATTAAATAAAGTCATCAATTTATTTAATTAATCTTCATCATTAATGTCCTCCCGATTATTAAATTAATATATTTTAATATATCTATTTAATATGTCACTAATTCCTAAATCCTCTCTTAATTAATTAAATTCATTCATTTATTTAATTAATTAACTACTTCTTCTAAATTAAATAATTATTTTAATTATTTAATTATGGCATGTGACACTTCTATATTTTTAAATAAAACAAATCATTTAAAAATATCTCACATACTTAACTAATTCTTCATTTAGTAATTAATTTCAAAAATCAATTACTAATTATCTCACAAAATCTTCTATTTTGAATTAATTTAATTCAAAAGGGAAATATTCTTCTACAAATCAAGTAATTTCCAAAATTATTGATTTTCTAAAAATCTCATCCTCTTGTCTTTTGATTTTTACTAATTTCATCTCCACTATCACATTCAGTCTAGATTTAATTCATTTAATTAAATCTTATTTACACCTATGGGTATTTTGCCCTAACCCTAATCGGGGTTGCCTTATTGAATCTTGACCTTTGATTCTAGGGTATTCCTCAATCTCTCATCTTGTTCGTCCATTCAAGATTGCATTTTCTATAAAATGACAATCTTGATCTCATTTTCGGATCCATGATCATTTGTTTACACTTTTATTATAGGAATTCTTGATATTATAGGCTATTCATTACTAGTTGCATAATTAGAATTAAGCTTCTAGTTTGCACATTGGTTTAGTTTTAAAATCCTTCAAAAGCTTTGTTGAGGCTAGACTTAGAGAGTTGCTCACACTAAGGCTAAGGGCATCCATCATCCAAAGCTGGAGAAGGTGCAATGGAAATCAACCATGGAACCATAGATGGGTGAGATCTTTCTTAATAGTTCTTCCATTTATTTACTTAATTCCTTTGCATTTTATTGCTTGATTTATTTGTATTAACTTGTAGGTACAACTAATGGTTTGCTGATGTTTGCAGGATATTTTACATCATTACATTGGTGAACCTGACTTTCCAACACAACCTTTCTTTTTGCAGGTTTCGACTTCAAACTCTTTTTCTTTTGTAGGTCCAGTACAAAACGATGCATTTGAAGACCCAAATGATGCATTTGCCCTATCGTATTGCATTTCCGATCGTGAGCAATGCATCCGCTCTATCGCACCACATACAAGTCTTCGAGAGATGCATTTGCCACGTCGCAACGCATTTGACAGAAATCGAGCCACATCCACTCTGTCGAGCCATAGGTAACTGGTAATCTTTGTTTTTCCTTTTGATCATTATTGTAATCTAGATCTGACGCATCCATGGCCAAAATTTCATGTTTTCTTTCATTTTTGGCATTTAAAAAGAACCAACCCTAGGATAGTCACATAAAGTTCAATTTACCAATCCTAGGATAGGCAATTTAAGTGAAATTTATCAATCTAGGGTAACCACCAAACTTTTATTTTGGTTAAAAAATGAACACCATGTCTGTGTGAAGCAAAATCTTCACTTAGATTATAATTTTTTTTATTTTGGGTTTAAAATTGAACAATATTGCTTTGTGTGTTTTGGATAATAGGCATATGCTCTCCCCTTTACTGGGTGATCAAAAAGCTAGACCTATCCTTTCTTTCATACTTATGCATTTATTGTTTTCATACAACCTTTAGAAGGCCTGCCGTAGTGAGAAAAGTACTCACCCTATGGGAATGACCTAAGTGGGAACACCTAAAGCCAAGATTTCCAACCCACTATAATCAAAAGCAAGTTGTTGATGAAAATCCAACTTGATAGTAGTTGACAAGATAACCATCCCCAAAGCCTTTGTTCTAAAGGTTGGGAGGTCTCTCGAGGGAGTATATCCATTGTCACACTGAACAGAAAGACTTACTAAGAACCTAGTGTAGTAGCCAGCCGTGTCAGTAACCAGACATCCTTTCAATCATGGTGCAAGGGGAGGGAAGAATCTCCCCCCAAGACACTCACCATATAATCACCACAGATTGTTTGCTCAGGGGATTCATTATCCACCTTCATCACCTTGAGTACGCACCTAGAAAAGACAAAAACATGGGCGCCCTATAGGGGGTGACAAGGCTATGTGAGTCGACGTGATTTTAAGATGTGGGTTGTGATTGCGAGGATGAACCACTTGACTTTTAAGAGTGAGTCTATTTGAACAAGCATTTCATATTTTTGATTTTTGTGTTTGCCAAGAACTCTTAAAAATCTTCAAACAAATTACAAAATCACAAATCTGGATCACAAAAACTAGTCGAAAACTACAAACTATATTCAGGTTTTTCACTAAAACTGCATATTATGACGCAAGCACTCTGCTGCACCACATTCGACATCTGAAAAACCGCATTCGCTCTGATGAGCTGCATTTGAGCCATCAGGAGCCACATTCGCTCTGTCAAAATGCAATCAACAATTACAGAGCCGCATTTGCAATCAGTGAGCCGCATTCAGTTAATTGAGCCGCATTTGCCAAACATAAACCCGCATTTGCAAAATAGTGTCACAATCGACACTTCCAGAACCGCATTCAATTCTGTTAGCCGCATTTGCTCTGTCGTAACGCATTTGCCAGAACTTACAATTGATTTCTCATTGTCAAAAACAAAAAGTCCACAACTTGTCTGAAATCCAATCAAGTCTTCCTTCACTGTTTCAAGTCAAACCAAACTCTAAATTGCTCAACTATCATTAAACATTACATTTTTAGATACCATCTAGCCCATTAGATTGCATTGGTAGCTTCACCATTTCCTTAGACACTCACTTTTGCAGATTTTAGGAGTTGACTTTTATCATTCATTGTCCAAACTTTATATTCAATAGTAGATTATCATTGGACCCAATTACCTTGTCACTTTGTCAATCATTTTGTGAATCATTTCCCACTCAATAGTCTAGTGCGGAAATTTCACTTTGTCCTATTTATAGTCCTTCCACGGTCCATTGGTTTTCCAAAATTGAATCATTGCAAAAACTTTGTTTGCCCAAGTTTGTCCTCTTTAGATCTCTCATTAGTAAGTACATCTTAGGATCATTTAGTGCATATCATTTGGCATCTCCCCTTAGTGTCACACCACTTGCATTCACAAGCCTTTAGTCTTACTTGCATTCATAACATCCTTTAAAAAATCCAAAAAAATAGTCTCATACTTAGATCATTTTCTCCATCATCCCAAGTTGAGCAAAAATTTGTATAGTTGAAACTAGACTACAGAAAAAGAAACGACTTATGGATTCTTTTAGACAAGACCCCAACTTTCTTGAGTTCACAACTGGCATGGACTCATTTCCCAATACAATGAATAAACCTTGTTTTGACATGGAAAATTCCACAATCAATCCTTTTAGTGAGATGAACATACCATCATCTCCCTCACATATTTTTGAACCATTTATCCGACGGGATCAAAATGGGGATGTCTTTGAAGAAGACATATTAGCTGCCGCTCAACATCCAGAAATTGTTGCTTTTGTAGAAGTAGTCTTAAATGACTCTTCTAGATTCCTAGCTATGGTCCTCGACCAAGGGGCTAATTTACCAAATGGATTTGACCTTAACACTCTTAGAGCAACTTCTCCCACTCCACTATCACACAATTCATCCATGGGAGCTTCTTCACAAAATGTCATCAACACACTCAATTCTACCTCCCTTGGTCATACCACTACCACAACCAACACAACATCTATTGGGGGATCATCTTCCCAAACCAACAACACATCACAATCCACCCCCCAAGAAACATCCACCATTCCTTCAAAAACAATGGGGGCAACCACATCAAACCTCTTTGGAACCACATCTAGTTCCATGAGTACATCAGCAAACCTATTATTAGGTTCTTCAAGTGCCATAGCAACCAACTCATCTAACCCGTTTGGGAGAAATAAACGAAGAGTTTTCATTCAAGGCACCCAATCCACTTCATCACAAGTCAATACCAACATTCCTATGACCCAAAACACCAACATTACTCAAGGTCATAATCTTTTATTTGGGCAAGGCAATCAAGGCGCTCAATCATATACTCCATTTTGGCATCAACAAGCTCAAAATCAGCAAGGCGCTCAATTCTTCACTCCATTTGGAAATCAACAAAGTCAAAACCAGCAAGGTCCTCAAATTCAGTCCAATATGGTAGGATATCACATTCCCACTTATGCTTCTCAAGTCCATACACAGCAGCACATCCCTCATCAAAATACTAATTTCCAACAACCGCCTCATCACAACAACCATTTCGCTCATCGGAAACCCATTCCCAATCAACACATCTCACAATAGTTGGGGACTCAAGTTGCCCCTATCACCAACATAGGGGATGCTACCAACCATCCCATGGTGGAAGCACTCACACACCAACTCGTTGCCCTTCAAACACAAGTGGAGACCTTGCAACAATCCAATAAAAAGTCATACATGTCACATGACTTGTGTCCATATCCGTTTGACACAACCTTGTATATGCCACCATTTCCTCATGGATATGTAGTCCCTCATTTTCCCAAGTATAGAGGAAAAAAACCAACCCACTTGAACACATAAGGGAATTCACCACTAGTTGTATCGACATTGCTTATGAGAAAACTTATCTCATGAGACTCTTCTCTAGAAGTCTTGGAGGTCATGCACTAGAATGGTTCTCACTTTTTCCTAAGGGAATAAAAACATGGGATGAATTGGAAAACAAGTTTTTCGAAAACTATACTTACAATATTGACATAGACATTGACATCACCTCCTTATGCAAACTTACCCAAGAGGATGCAGGAGAGACTTTCATTCCATTCTTCCAAAGATGGAGAACCTTAGCAAGTAGTTGTCCAGTAGAAATACCTGAAAAGGAGAAAGTAACCATGTTTGTACAAAATCTCCTTGGACCACTAAGGTATGGATTACAAGTCCACTGTTGCACCACTTTTGTTGACCTTGTTGAAAAGGGTGTTCAACTAGAGAAAGCCTTGATTGCTAAAGGTGAATTGAAATATGGTGGCAAAACCATCAACGCCACCACCAATAATAACCCAAGTAGTTCAAACAACAAAAACAAATACTAGGCTAAGAACAAGCACATCACAAATGATGGTGTAGTTGATGCAAAAAATATCAATGCAACAGGTCATGTACTCACAATCAAAAGAGTACACAATCAAAATGCACCTATAACTATAGTGACACCAACTACCAATGCTATCCAAAACAATCATGTGCAATTGAATCAAAGGTAGTTGCATCAACCCCAACAATTCCAAAAGCACATGTACACCCCTTTGGGTGAACCTATCGAAACTGTCTTAAAGAAACTTCTCCAAAATGACGTCATAACACTGGAAGAGCCGAAACCGTATGACCTTGGTCAATTCAATCCATCATGGTGGGATGACAGTTCATTTTGTGATTACCACCGTGCCAAAGGGCATAAAACATCCTCTTATCACCAATTATGAAATTTGGTGCAAGACCTCATAGAGAACCACACCATTGAGTTGGGTGGTCAATCTTTTACATCCAATGCAGATCATACCATACACAAGAACCCACTACAGGATCATGGTAAGGCTTCCTCGTCTGGCACCAAGCATACAAACAACCAAGCCAACCACATTTGTCTGACTTATAATACTACTCATCCTGCATATAGTTATCCTGATGGCACTATTATTAACAATCTTCACGCTGCCAATGAAGATGAATCTATTAATACCATCAACATCAAAAGAGCCCTAGAATGTAATGTGACTATGTGTAAAGGCAAGGTCACTATCCCAGGTCCTTCTGGCTATGAACCAAAGATCACCATACCTGGTCCATCCGCTAGACAATCCACCCCAAAACTGGAGTTCAACATTGTTGAGCAGTTAAATAAAACACCTGCCCAAATATCCATTCTTGAACTACTCCATATTTCACCCACATAAGGCCATCCTCGATAAAGTACTGCAAGAGTCATCCATCCCAACCAACATCGATGTTAACCATTTTGAGACCATGGTCATATACCTTAATTTGCCTCAACATATCACCTTTTCAGACAGTGACTATTCCTCACCCAAACCATCCCCCAATGATGCCCTTCGCATTGAAGTCTTTGTCCACAAGCATAAGGTTCGATGAGTTCTAGTAGATAGCGGAGTAGGATTGAACATCTGCTCTTTGAAATTGGTCAAAGCTCTTGGTTTTTCTGAGGCATGTGTAGATGGTAGCAAAAGCATCATCATCAAAGCATATGAAGATGAAGAATGCACTTATAAAGGCGTTATTACAATTCCACTCTGAGTGGGACCGGTCATCATAGATACCACATGCCAGGTCCTGGATCATGATATCCACTATAATATATTACTTGGTCACCCTTGGATTCATGCTTTAAAGGAAATTCCATCCACATACCACCAATGCCTCAAATTCCCTTTTGATGGAACTAAGATCACAATCCCTGGAGATCTTGATCCATTCCAATACTGTACCAACCTACAAGCCACTATTGAGCACTAGGTACCCATCAATCGGGAGGCCTCATCTTCCACTGCATCCAAATACGTTGACCCATCAACACTCATGAAATCATCCATTCCATCTTCATCGGCATCCATCCCAAGTAAAGACTTTCAGATCTAGGACCTTGGTTGTGGAGAGTTCAAATTGAACACGGCTTACTGTATAACCACAATACTGAAGCCACCAAAAGTCTATGGTAGACCTTGTTTTGCAATTGATCCCAAAGTAACTTTCAATGTTCCACCAAAAAGTGTTTTTTCACGGTGGGGAGATATGGGTAACGAAGTCATTATTGACATGGATAACTGGATCTACAAAGACCCAATAGAGTTATCTCCACTACCGCTACATCTCTATGGCAAAGCATATGATATATGCAAATTCCAAGGTTTCGATGGCACAAGCGGCCTTGGAAAGAATAGTAATGGAAGAAGGGAACCTATTATCATAACGGCAAGACCAAGATACATAGCGCTAGGGTTCGACTAACTTGGAACTAATGATCAATGTATCTATGAATTTTCAAGTAAGGACATAACAGCAATGGAAAGTGTCGGGACAAGTGAAGAATCCCTAACCAAAATAGACTCAAATGAATGGGAATGGGGATCTGACAAAATTGTCAGTGACTATGACATTGGTGAACTATTCTTGGAACCTAGCCAACCTTCCATTGAAGAATGATTTCGCCAGCAATATAACATTGACCCTATTGACCGACATTCTAAAGACAAGAAATGGGTAAGCATCCCTTGGAATCTAGAGGAACACAAAGTGCCATTGGCAATACCTAAATCACCCCACCCCATTCCTGAATCCACCCATGAGCCTGAACTATCTAAGCCCATCATCCATACTTCTGAAATGCCTACCACTAGTCACGATGTTGATAATTTCATCCCATATTATGATTTTGAATTTGATTCATTTGACTTGGAGTATGGACCATCCATTGCATCAGACATGGAAGTAGAAATTGATAACTTTGCCTTTACACTTGAGGCATTAATTTGCACACTTTCCACATCTTCCCCATCCTTCACCAATATTGATGATGGAATCCCCCTTGTGTACCCACAACTAATCGACTGGGACCAACAAGATCCACTGGTGATGGACATATTTCAGAATGAGGATGCAATTATAGAATTCATGGGACTAAGAGAAGGTATTCCATGGGGGGATCACAAAACAGGGTTCTCCATTGATCTCGATTATGCAATCCTCCAGTCGCAAAAATACAAAAAATAAAAAAGAAAAAGAAATGCCTTTAGGTGAAAACTGCAAGGCACCTTCTAGCAGTAAAATAGTAAAAGCAAAGGACACATCCAAAGGTGAAAACCTCTTTGAGGCGCCTAAGGATGGAGGATTGGACTTTCTCCCTGTAACACAAGAAAAATTGGCCATGCTCATTGAGGATACAATAGAAGTTAACATAGCTACACCAAAGAATCCCAAAATGATTCTCTTGGCCGCATCATTATCAGATGAAGAAAAACCTGAATTTAAACAATTCTTCACAAAGAGAAAAGTTAACTTCGTATGGTCATATGTTGACATGCTAGGACTAGATCTTGAATTGGTTCTACATCATCTTCCTTTAATCCCAGGAATCAAGTCGATTAAACAAAAACTGTGCAAGATGCATCCACAAATTGCATTACTTGTCAAGGCAGAATTAAAAAAGTTACTGGATGCTAAATTCATAAGGTCAATTGATTATGTGGATTGGATATCAAAAATTGTTCCTATTACCAAGCCGAATGGACAAATCCGTATCTGCACGGATTTTAGTGTAATGACCTAAAATATCCTGCAAGATTGAAACACTATTAGTTGTACCTACAAGTTAGGATAAATCAAACAATGAAATACATAAGGATATAAAAGAGAATAATGTAAAACGGAATGTTCTCACCAATCTTCTCTATTCCATGATTCCTTCCATTGTACCTCCTTAAGCTTTTGCTGATATGATGGATTGCCCTTAGATTTGTCTATATGAGCAAACTTCTCTAATGACTAGCCTTAACAAGTGCCTTTGAAGGATTTGATATGATTCTATGCAAACTAGAAATCAATTTCTAATATGCAAGCAATAATATGTCTAAGATCAAATGCCCTATGATGGAAGAATGCCTATAATAAAAGTGTAAACAAATGATCATGGATCCGAAAATGAGATCAAGATTGTCATTTTATAGAAAATGCAATCTTGAATGGATGGTCAAGATGAGATATTGAAGAATACCCTAGAATCAAAGGTCGAGATTCAATAAGGCAACCTCAATTAGGGTTAGGGCAAAATACCCATAGGTGTAAATAAGATTTAATTAAATGAATTAAATCCAGACTGAATGTGACAGTGGAGATGAAATTAGTAAAAATCAGAAGACAAGAGGATGAGATTTTAGAAAATCAATAATTTTGGAAATTACTTGATTTGTAGAAGAATATTTCCCTTTTGAATTAAATTAATTCAAAATAGAAGATTTTGTGAGGTAATTAGTAATTGATTTTTGAAATTAATTACTAAATGAAGAATCAGTTAAGTATGTGAGATATTTTTAAATGATTTGTTTTATTTAAAAATATAGAAATGTCACATGCCATAATTAAATAATTAAAATAATTATTTAATTTAGAAGAAGTAGTTAATTAATTAAATAAATAAATGAATTTATTTAATTAAGAGAGGATTTAGGAATTAGTGACACATTAAATAAATATATTTTAAATATATTCATTTAATAATCAGGAGGATATTAATGATAAGGATTAATTAAATAAATTAATGACTTTATTTAATTATTAGAAGACTTTAACAATTAGTGACATATTAAATTAAATAAATAAGATTTATTTATTTAATAATCATGAAGAATGAAAGTTTATGAATTAATTAAATAATCATGAATTATTTAATTAATAGTTGAATGTGGGTTAGGGACATAATTCAAATGTTACAATTATGCTAGGATGGAAAGTGGTAAAATAGTGTTCGCAGGCCTAGGTCATTTTCTAGGTGTCTACATTTGCCCCTCTTTGTCATAATGTAGCTTGTCACATTGTGGCAAAGAAAACAAGTCCAGAATATGCCCCAGCGGAGGTACGGAATGCCTATGCCCCCTCAGGAAAATTTTCAAATTTTGACCCGGGTTCAGAAAGATTTGGAAAATATCCCAATTAGTTTGAATAATTACCAGATAAAAAAAGGTGCGAACGATTTCAAAAACAGAGGACACCAAGTCAGCCAAAATGCCAGTCAAAGGTGGTCAAATGAGCCTCCAGTACAACCTATTAGGTCAAAACCCTAATTTTCAACCTATAAATAGGTTGAAAAGGTTAAACCAAATTTCATTTTCTCATTTGTTATTTAGAAATTTTTAGAAATTAGAGCTCTGAGCGAGGATGGTGATCCCTACGACTACACACCATGGATATCGCGTACGCTCATTCGAACGACCCGAGGGCGCAGGTGCACCGATAAGTACCCTATCCAACTTGTCAAATTTTAAATTTCTTGCATTTATGAGGGTCAAAAGGGAGGGAATCAAATGCGGTGCGATGCAAATGCTATCACGAAAGCCGCAATCGCCTTCGCGTTCACCACATTTGCTTGCGTCACGACGCAAGTGTGATGGGTAGACTAGTCTATTTTGTGCGATTGCACATTCACAAGGGTGAGCAATGCATTTTCCAACTTGTGATGCATTTGCTAAATTTCTAACGCAATTGATAACTTTGCGACGCATTTGTTAATGTGCGATGCATTTGATAAGCCTAACGACGCATTCATTGTTAGATCGCGCATTTGATAGATTAAATGACGCATTCGATGTTTGATTGCACATTGGCCCTTTAGAATGACGCATTTGACATATTACAATGCATTTGTCGTGTCCCGAGTCATAATTGATTTATTGTGACGCATTTGCTGTCAACGCGACGCAATTAAAGTTGACCAAAGTTGACTTTTGTTGACTTGTGCCAAACTTAACTTTTCTGTACCCTTGACTTGCTAGTAGTACAAAAATTTCCATAATGCTTCCTAATATGTTCTAATCCTTGGCCATTTCCCTATGCAGAGTCAGCTTGTGCCTATTTCTACATGAGAGTTCTGGCTAGCTACTTATGCTTTCCGAGATCATCTTAGTGATAGATAGAGGTAGCGGTTGATGGCCCTAGGCCTATACCATGTTACTTACATGCTTGTTATTTGGGAAAACAGAGGTTTTCTTACTATTCTTTGTGAGAGGTGGCATTCTGAGACCTACTCGTTTCACCTACCTACTGGAGAGGCTACTGTGACTTTGGAGGATGTTTACCGCATTCTCCACATTATGATCAATGGAGAGAGGGTGGTTTATGATCCACACCGAGGGTGACAGGTTCTGATAGAGAGATATGAGGGTACCGATGGTGCTCAATTGGCTTTGGATGGTTACGAGATCGGATGGGATGTTGTGGCTAACCGATTTCCCAAGTTTGATGCCATACTTATGACCCTGATCGTCCGATTGTTGATCCCAGATCATCATGGTCATGGATTTCCCATTGGATGGGGGGATGTCCTTGTTCATATGAGATCACAAAGGACTATTTTTGCTTGGGGGCCATGCTTGTTGGCCATGTTATACCATTAGTTGCACGAGGTAGTCTACCTCCAGGGGCATAGTATCAGTTGCGGGACCACCTTGCTTATGATTTGGGTATGGGAGCGCATTCCCATTTTTTGACCACCCATGAAGATGCAGCAGTTGGGTGATGGGATGCTCTATGTTTATCTATATACAGGATCGGTTAGCCAGATTCATGTTGGAGATATTGGGTACTGGCATCATCGAATAGACATGATGATCAGTTTTTTTTGGAGGCCCTATAGAGATTGTGCCCAGTGGGTAGATGCGGATGGCCACTTGTCCTTTTGTAGACAATTTTGATATCTTATTGGCCGCACCATTCAGACACAATGGATTATAGAGGTGTACCTACCCCAGTGAGTACTATGGCAGTTTGGGGAGCAGTAAATTGTGCCAGTAGGCACAACACAGTATGCTCGGTCTTCCCGAGAGACCATGTTGGGGCCGACCATATCAGTGACCGTGGTAGAGCAGCAGGTTGACAGCTTAGTGGCCGTTCAGTGGGTATGGAGAGGGGGTCCAGCAGATGTGGGTACATCGACCGATTTTTACACTTGGTGGCAGGTTCACAAGCCCATTTCATTGACAGATCCAGATGGTCCACCGCCCATTGATTGGAGATCAGTTATCCCATGAGTACTGAGGAGAGGTTGGGGTGGTAGAGATGGAGGGAGAGATGGCAGAGGTGCCAGGGGTAGAGATGGAGGCAGGGATGGCGGAGTCCAAGATGGGGGAGATGGAGGAGGTGTGGGAGATGGGGGAGGTGGAGAAGATGGTGGAGGTGGAGGAGATGGGAGGGGTGTGAGGAGGAGGGATGGTAGAGGGCGGAGGCAGCCCAAGAGAGTGAGACAGAGAGTGGGTGGTGTACCATTATCACCCATTCAGGAGGAGGGGGAGGAGAGAGAGCCAGAGGTGAGAGCCGAGGAGGCTAGAGGAGGTGAGGAGGAGGTGGAGGTGGTGTTTGAGGAGGAGGTGGAGGTGGTGGCGGAGGAGAGAGTGGAGGTAGAGGTGGCGGCGAAGGAGAGAGTGGAGGTGGATCCACTTGTTGGGGGACACCCTCTCCACATAGATATGGAGGAGGTCCGGGCCGAGGGGGAGAGAGATGAGGAGGATGAAGAGGAGGACAAGGCAGATCAACGGCTACGGGAGCACATGATCTTCAGGGATGATGAGGGTGATAGATTACCCATTTTTCCCGTGGATGCCACGGTTGACCAAAGGATTACTGATCTACAGAGTAGACTAGATGTGGCCTTGTCTCAGAATAAGGCCTTGGTAGTGGAGTTGGAGGTCACTCGAGTTGAGAGGGATTAGGCCATCATTCGGCAACAGGATTCAAAGTGGTGGGTTACAGAGTTTTCTGGGTTATGCACGGGTCCAACAGGGGACATGGCTCGAGAGTTGGCCAGGGTAGTAGAGAGTAGGGGTCGATACAAGGCATTGTATAAGGAGGCCATTCTACCAGATAGATGGGACCCAGGGTTGTCTCGATCTCATAGCAGGACAGGTAGTGGCAGACGGACACACAGCAGCAGGTCACACAGTAGTAGTCATACCAGTGCTAGGGGGTCCACTACATCAGGGTAGTCATCAGGCCATAGATCACATAGCTCACACAGGCATTCATCAAGGAACAACCACATATCAGATCATGGTCACCAGTCAGAGCACGGTCACAGGTCAGTGTGCTCAGGGCAGTAGATAGAGTAGAGCTTGCCTCCCATTACCGATCCCTCAGGATCACAGAGTCAGATGCAGGAGAGGGCACCCATTAAGTTCACTGTTCATTTGATGGATCACTCATAGTTACCTCGCAGTTCACCTCCATGAGATGGAGGAGGGCCATCTTAGGACTTGCTTTAGACACGTATATATTTTGATATTCGTGCCTACGAGCTCTATTTTTGGGATATCATTTGACTCTATCCTGTGACATAACATTTTTTTTCTTGAGATTATATATGTGATGTAGTTTTGATGTGGCCTATATGATGTAATGTGTTATGGTATTCTATGTTTTTATGAGATGCTTATGTGATGCTTTGATGATGCGATGAGATGTATTTATGCTTATGTTTATGAATGCGATTATGGATGTATGTATGCATTGTGTAATGTTGTGATGATGTGATTCCTATATGCTGATGTAAATGTTTTATTTATGATGCTTAATTCTTGATGCCAATGATGGTTTTATGAATGGGTGCAAATGATAATGTTTATGCAATGTGAATTATGGTATTTGATATATGTAGATGTGAATATGAAATGATCATGCCATTATGTATGCAACTTTGTTTTTGTATGTCACAGGATATTGTCAGAGAACCCTTAGAAGAGAAGACAAAGATGGATGTTAGTGCGAAGAAAGATATGCATGTTAGTGTGGAAATTAAAAATCCTTCAAAAGCTTTGCTATAGTGCTATTCTAGTTGTTTCTCTTTAATCATCATTGGGCGAAAATGTCATGATGGTCGACAAACACTATGATATGACATAGATCAATAGTTTGCAAGGTCGAACCATTACGTAGATCAACGGTCGCAGACAAATATGATCATGACTCATACGAGGAACACAATTGCCCCTAGTCACTTTATCATGACTAACCACCAGAAAAACCAACCAATCATGAGATGTTGCTACTTCTCTAAATCCTGATGATAGGACATCCTTGAGAAACTAGCCACATGATAGTAAAAATAGACAGTAAAATCATCATATTATGTCATTGCTTCTCTAAATCCTGAAGTCAGGACATTTTGGAGAAAATAATAGCAGAGTGATAATCAAACAAGGATAATCATCATGATATGTCATGGTTCCTAGGACATAAGGAACTAATATCATGATTATTATCAAAAGATAGAAAATAAAAATAAAAAATTTCCAAGTGTTTTAATGTTAGGTGTTGTTTTAAATGTCGAGCGATATCAAATTCAGGAAGGACACATCTTGAATGACGTTGATATCTAGGAGATCAATTCTCGGAGTTAGGAGAATCCATCAAAATGCGAGATGATGACGATGCTTAGGAAGGACACATCCAAAAGCATAAAGAAGTTAATGAGAGTTGCTCTACCAAAGGACACATCTGAAGAAGAACCCAAAGCTTTGCCATGATAAATTGTTTTGATAGGATTTTGACTACATGTTGCTGCTAACATGCTGAATTGACTGAGAGTGTTAGTGGAATAGATTGCCAATAGGTTGATAATTCAAGATTGACATAAGACTTTGTTTGATTCGAAGATTCACTTGGTTCGAAGATAGCTTGATTCAAAGATAGCTTGACGTGTGTGAGAATATTATGCAATGAACCCTAATGGACTGACCTAGTGCGGCCTCGGGGGTCCATCGATTGATGGCCTTGCCTACGTCATGCACTCAGAGACCTTGTAGTTCAACACAACCAATGACATTGTCCAAAGGACAATAGTTTGAATCATGATTTATTTTGTGACAAACCTAGAAGGACTGACGTAATGTCTTGGGGATTCAGAGGTGAATCTTGCCTACATAGCAACTGCACAGAGACAACGTAGTTCGGACATGGACAAAAGATTGGTTGACATGATCGATTGAATCGATCAAATTGACTTTGATGTTGGATTTTGATGTTTGATTTGGATGTTTTTGTATTTTCTCAGGACGTTTTTTGATTTTTTAGGTCTTTTTTCAAGACTTTTTCAGATTTTTATAATTTTTTTAGGACTTTTTCAGATTTTTATAAATTTTTTTCTAGACTTTTTGAGGATGTAGGATCATGTACAGTACCCACTGCAGTTACATGATAAAGTTCTTGCCCCTAGACAGGTCGGGGAATACCCAAGTTCAATGATATGGAGATAGGTAGATGCACGGTAAAGGCAAGGATATGCAAGGAATGATGTCAACCAAATATTAACCATGGTCGAAATTGACAGTACTTAGGATGGATGTCATGAATGTGTCAGGCCTTTGTGATTATGACAAATGGGTAAAGGTCGATTTGAGTAATAGTAGATGGCAAAGCAATGATCGACTACACATGGCGCCTATTTGCTAGGTTTTTACCATGGCACTTATCCAAACCACCTATTTGTCAGGTTTTCACTATTGGATGAATTCATTTCTTTTTACTATTTTTGCCATTTTTTGATTTTTTTGTGTCACCAAGATGCCTGTTTGCCTCATCAAGGGATGATTTTTTTCTATTTTTCAATTTTTTTTTTTGTATTTTGTAGGTTTTTCAACCAAGCTCTCTGATACTATGTGTAGAACTTTCTCAGGTGTAAGCTATTGATGGGTTCTGTTTTCTGTTCTCCATTAGGTGTGGCCAACTAATCAGCTTTGGAACCAAATGTGGTAGTAATGATAAGGACCAAGCCAATTAGCCTCAAGCTTGCCAGGATTTTCACGGTCTTCTTGATTTCTGGGATTCTGCATGAGAACCAAGTCACCGATTTCAAACTTTCTCACTATGACTCTTTTGTTATAACTTCGGCAGAGACGATTTTGATATGTCTGTAGATGATTTAAGGTATTTTGCCATCTTTCTTGTAGCATTTCTAGCTCATGGAGATGAGTATGTCTGTACTCTTCATCATTAATCATTCCTTTCAAAGAAATGCGAAGAGAAGGAATTTCAACCTCGATGGGTAATATGGCCTCAAATCCATAGACCAGGGAAAATGGAGTAGCTCCAGTGGGGGTACGGATGCTGGCATGATAGGACCATAAAGCAGGATTGAGTTGTAGGTGCCAATCTCGGCCAGCGTCATTGACAGTCTTCTTCAGAATGTGAAGAATTGTTTTGTTGGATGCCTTAGCTTGGCTGTTACCTTGTGGGTAGTATGGAGTGGAAAAATGGTGTTGGATGTGGAATCGCTCATAGAGTTCACGAACGTCCTGATTTTTGAATGGACTGCCATTATCTGTGATGATGGATTATGGGAAGCCATACCGACAGATGATGTAATTCAGAATAAACTTGGATATTTGTTTACCGATGATGTAAGTGAGAGGGATGGCTTCAATCCACTTAGTAAAATACTCAGTGGTGGTTATTATGAATTTGTGGCCATTTGAAGAGGATGGATGGATCTTACCCATGAGGTTGAGTCCCCATTATGTAAAAGGCCATGGAGAAGTGATAGGTCTCAATTCTTGTGCAGGTGCGTGAATCAGATCACTGTGCACCTGGAATTTCCGACATGTTCTGACAAATTGAAGAGCATCTTTTTCTAATGTCAGCCAGTAGTATCCCAGTCTGGTGACTTTCCTAGCTAAGGTTGGACCACTTGAATGAGATCTGCATATACCCTCATGGACTTCTCATAAATTCATTTGGGCTTCATCAGTGTCAAGACAACGAAGAAGGGTGTTGTCAAAGCCATGACGGTATAAGGTGTCACTGACAATAGTATGTCTAGCCGCTTTTCAGATAAAGGATTTTCTTCGATTGTTAGACAGGTTGGGTGGGAGGGTTTGGGATTTAAGATAGTCGTATATGTCTTGATACCAAGGTGAACCGGGACCAACAATCTCACACACCATTTCAGACTCTGGAATATCGTATGTAGGCATCAGCAGTTGTTCCACTTAGAATTCAAATTGTGACACATTCTTAGGGATGTCTAGGAGAGATCCAATGGTAGCCATTCCATCGGCTACTTTATTCTATGTCCTTGGGATTTGTTCAAATGCAATCATTTTGAAATACATCAAGAAACTATGCACCATTCTTTTGTAGGGAAGCAACTTCTCATCATTTGTGTCATAGTCATCATTCACTTGATTGATGACCAATTGGGAATCTCCAAATACAAGCAACGTTTGAATTTTCCATGTCATTGCTATCTTAAGACCTATGACCAATGCCTCGTATTCTGCAATATTATTTGTACAAGGGAACGCAATCCGAAATGATTTAGGAACTGAATCCCCTTGTGGTGTGATAAATAATATGCCTGCTCTTGAGCCGTGACCAGTGTGAGATCCATCAAAGTATAATTTCCATGGTAGAGTTTATTGTGTGAAAAATAGACTCATCCAGAAAATCAATTATCAGAGGATGAGTGGCCTAGATTGGTGCATCAGCTAATTGATTTGCTATGACTTGACCTTTTATAGCTTTGCACTCCACATACTGTATGTCATATTCGCTTAATATCATGACCCATTTTTCCAAACGACCTGTTAGTGCTACTCGACTCATAAGATATTTTAATGGGTCAATCTTTGCCACTAAATGTGTTTGATGGCTCAGCATATAGTGTCTCAATTTTTGTGCCGTGAAAACAACTACAAGGCATGCCCTTTCAATGGTTATGTAATTGAGCTCATATCCAATTAGTGTGCGACTGATATAATAAATGACTCTTTTTTTTCTTGCTGGTCATTTTACGCCAATAATGCCCCTAATGCATTTGTCATTGCAGTGACATATAGGATCAATGGTTTTCCCTCAATAGGCGGCATTAACACTGGTGGTGTTAATAGATATTATTTTATGTGGTCAAAGGCTATGTTGCACTTATCTGTCCATACAAAAAGATTGCTTTTGTGTAGTAGATATTGGAATGGTTGACACTTGTCTGCCAACTGTGCAATGAAACGATGAATAGAATGCAATATGCCCTGAAGTGTGCGCAACTCACTGATTCCCTTTGGTGGAGGCATGTCTAGAATTTCTTTTACCTTTGCGGGATCAACCTCAATGCCTCGTCTTGAAACAATGTATCCTAGCAACTTGCCTGAAGTGACTCCAAAGACACACTTCTTTGGGTTCAATCTGACATTGTAATCCTCAAGCCCTCTAAAGATTTTGTCTAGGACTTTGAGATGATCTTTTCTTGTCAAATATTTTGCTAATAGGTCATCCACATAATCTTCCATTAGAATGTGCATCATGTCATGGAAGATTGTTGTCATAGCCCTCTGATATGTAGCACCTGCATTCTTTAGGCCAAAAGGCATGATGTTCCAATAGTATGTTCCCCACAGACAAGTGAATGCTATTATATGTTGATCCTTTGTTGCAATTTTGATTTGATTATAGCCTGAAAAACCATCCATGAGAGGTAGCATCTCATATCCTACCGTGAGGTCAACAATCATGTCTATGTTTGGTAGAGGGAAATCATCCTTTGGGCAAGCCTTATTCAAACCTCTAAAATCCGTGCAGATACAGATTTGTCCATTTGGCTTGGTAACAAGAATAATGTTTGATATCCAATCTGCATAATCAATTGAACTTATGAATTCAGCATCTAGTAACTTTTTTAATTCCACCTTGACAAGTAGTGTGATCTGTGGGTGCATCTTGTGCAACTTTTGTTTGACCGGCTTGATTCCTGGGATTAAAGGAAGATGATGCAGAACCAATTCAGGATCAAGCCCTAGCATGTCAACATATGACCATGCAAAGTTAACTTTTCTTTCTGTGAAGAATTGTGTAAACTCAGGTTTTTCTTCATTTGATAATAATGCAGCTAAGAGAATCATTTTGGGATTCTCTGGTGTAGCTATGTTAACTTCTATTGTATCCTCAATGAGCATGGCCAATTTTTCCTGTGTTACAAGGAGAAAGTCCAATCCTCCATCCTTAAGCATCTCAAAGAGGTTTTCACCTTCGGATGCATCCTTTGTTTTAACTATTTTACTGCCAAAAGGTGCCTTGCACTTTTCACCTAAAGGCATTTCTTTTTCTTTTTTATTTTTTGCATTTTTATGACTGGAGGATTGCACAGTCTCCCTGAAGTAAGCTGCACAATCAAGATCAATGGAGAACCCTATTTTGTGGTCCCCCCATGGAATACCTTCTCTTAGTCCCATGAATTTTGTAATTGCCTCGTCATTCTGAAATATGTCCATCACCAGTGGATCTTGTTGGTCCCAGTCGATCAGTTGTGGGTACACAAGGGGGATTCCATCATCAGTGTTGGTGAAGGATGGGGAGGATGCAGAAAGTGTGCAAATTGATGCCTCAAGTGTAAAGGCAAAGTTATCAATTTCCACTTTTGTGTCTGATGCAATGGATGGTCCATACTCTGAGTCAGATGAATCAAGTTCAAAATCATAATATGGGATGAAATTATCAGTATCGTGACTACTAGTAGGTGTTTCAGAAGTATGGATAATGGGATCATATAGGTCAGGCTCATGGGTGGGCTCAGGAATGGGGTGGGATGATTCAGGTATTGCTGACAACACTTTATGTTCTTCTGGGTTCCAAGGAATGCTTACCCATTTGTTGTCTTTAGAATGTTGGTCAATAGGGTCAATGTTATATTGCTGGTGGAATCGTTCTTCAAAGGAAGGTTGTCTAGGTTCTAAGAATAGTTCATCAATGTCATAGTCACTGACAATTTTGTCAGATCCCCATTCCCATTTATTTGAGTCTGTTTCGGTTAGGGATTCTTCGCTTGTCCTGACACTTTCTGTTGCCTTTACATCCTTACTTGAAAATTCATAGATACATTGATCGTCAGTTCTGAGTTGGTTGAACCCTTACCCTATGTATCTTGGTCTTGCTATTATAATAATAGGTTCCCTTCTTCCATTTTCATTTTTTCCAAGGCCGCTTGTCCCATCAAAACCTTGGGCTTTGCATATATCATATCCTTTGCCATAAAGATGCAACGGTAGTGGAGATAACTCTATTGGGTCTTTGTAGATCCAGTTATCCATGTCAATGATGTCTTCATCACCCATATCGCCCCACCATGTAAAAACACTTTTTGGTGGAATGTTGAAAGTTACTTTGGGCTCAATTGCAAAACAAGGTCTACCATAGACTTTTGGTGGCTTCGGTATTGTAGTTATACAATAAGCTGTATTTAATTTGAATTCTCCACAACCAAGGTCCTAGATCTGAATATCTTGACTTGGGATGGAAGTCGATGGAGATGGTGTGGTAGAAGATGATGGAATGGATGATTTCATGAGTGTCATTGGGTCAATGTATTTGGATGTGGTGGAAGATGAGGCCTCACGATTGATGGGTACCTGGTGCTCAGCAGTAGCTCGTAGGTTGGTGCAGTATTGTAATGGATTAGGATCACCTGGGATGGTGATCTCAGTTCCATCAAAAGGGAATTTGAGGCATTGGTGGTATGTGGATGGAATTTCCTTTAAAGCATGAATCCAAGGGTGACCAAGTAATATATTATAGTGGATATCATGATCCAAGACCTGGCATGTGGTATCTATGATGACCGGTCCCACTCAGAGTGGAATTGTAATAACACCTTTAGAAGCATGTTCTTCATCATCATATGCTTTGATGACGATGCTTTTGCTAGCATTTACACATGCCTCAGAAAAACCAAGAGCTTTGACCAATTTCAGAGAGCAGATATTCAATATTGCTCCACCATCTACTAGGACTCGTCGAACCTTATGCTTGTGGACAAAGACTTCAATGTGGAGGGCATCGTTATGTGATTGCTTGGGTGAGGAATAGTCATTGTCTGAAAAGGTGATATGGTGAGGCAAATTCAGGTATCCGACCATGGTCTCAAAATGGATAACATCGATGTTGGTTGGGACAATTGACTCTTGTAGTACTTTATCGAGGATGGCCTTATGCGTGGGTGAAATATGAAGTAGTTCAAGAATGGATATTTGAGCATGTGTTTTATTTAACTGCTCAACAATGTTGAACTCCGGTTTTGGGGTGGATTTTCTAGCGGATGGACCGGGTATGGTGATCTTTGGTTGACGGGCAGAAGGACCTGGGATAGTGACCTTGCCTTTATGCGTAGTCACATTGCATTCTGGAGCTCTTTTGATGTTGATGGTATTAACAAATTCATCTTCGTTAACAATGTGAACATTGTTAATAATAGTACCATCAGGATGAGTAGTATTATAGGCTGGGCGAATATGGTTGGTTTGATTGTTTGTATGCTTTGTGCCAGACAAGGAAGCTTTACCATGATCCTACAGTGGGTTTTTGTGTATGGTATGATCTGCATTAGACGAAAAAGATTGACTACCCAACTCAATGGTGTGGTTCTCTATAAGATCTTGCACCATATTTCACAATTGGTGGCAAGAGGAGGTTTTGTGCCCTTTGGCACGGTGGTAATCACAGAATGAATTGTCATCCCACCATGACGGCTTGGATTGACCAAGGTCATATGGTTTGGGCTCATCCAGCGTGATGATGCCGTTTTGAAGAAGTTTCTTTAAGACAGTTTCGATGGGTTCACCCAACGGGGTGAATGTATGCTTTTGGAACTGTCATGATTGGCGCAACTACCTTTGATTAGATTGTGCATGATTGTTTTGAAGAGCATTGGCAGTTGATGTTGGTGTAGTTATAGATGCATTTTGATTGTGTACTCCTTTGATTGTGAGTACATGACCTGTTGCATTGACGGTTTTTGCATCAACTACACTATCACTTGTGATGTGTTTGTTCTTAACCCAATATTTGTTTTTGTCATTTGAGCTACTTGGGTTATTATTGGTCATTGTGTTGATGGTTTTACCACCATATTTCAGTTCACCTTTGGCAATCAAGGCTTTTTCTAGTTGAACCCCCTTTTCAACAAGGTCAACAAAAGTGGTGCAACAATGTACTTGTAATCCATACCTTAGTGGTCCAAGGAGAGTTTGTACAAACATGGTTACTTTCTCCTTTTCGAGTATTTCTATCGGACATCTGCTTGTTAAGGTTCTCCATCTTTGAAAGAATGGAATGAAAGTCTCTCCTGCATCCTCTTGGGTAAGTTTGCATAAGGAGGCGATTTCAATGTCTGTGTCGATATTGTAAGCATAGTTTTCAACAAACTTGTTTGCCAGTTCATCCCAAGTTTTTATTCCCTTAGGAAAGAGTGAGAACCATTCTAGTCTATGACCTCCAAGACTTCTAGAAAAGAGTCTCATGAGATAAGTTTGCTCATAAGCAATGTCAATACAAATAGTTGTGAATTCCCTTATGTGTTCAAGGGGGTTTGTTTTGCCTTTATACTTGGGAAAATGAGGGACCACATATCCATGAGGAAATGGTGGCATATATAAAGTTGTGTCAAACAGATAAGGACACAAGTCATGTGACATGTATGAATTTTTATTGGATTTTTGCAAGGTCTCCACTTGTGTTCGAAGAGTAGCGAGTTGGTGAGTGAGTGCTTCTACCATTGGATGGTTGGTAGCATCACCTATGTTGGTGGTGGAGGCAATTTGATTCCCCAATTGTTGTGAGATGCATTGATTGGGAATGGGTTGCCGGCGAGCGAAATGATTGTTGTGATTAGGCAGTTGTTGGAAATGAGTATTTTGATTAGGGATGTGTTGTTGTGAATGGACTTGAGAAGCATAAGTGGGAATATGATATCCTACCATATTGGACTGGATTTGAGGACCTTGCTGGTTTTGACCTTGTTGATTGCCAAATGGGGTTAAGGATTGATGGCCTTGTTGATTTTGAGCTTGTTGATGCCCAAATGTTGTATATGATTGCGTGCCTTGATTGCCTTGCCCAAATAAAAGATTATGAACTTGAGGAGCATTGGTGTTTTGGGTCATAGGAATGCCGGTATTGACTTGTGATGAGGTGGATTGGGTGCCTTAGATGAAAACTCCTCGTTTATTTCTGCCAAATGGGTTAGATGAGTTGGTTGCAATGGCACTTGAAGAACCTAATAGTAGGTTTGCTGATGTACTCATGGAACTAGATGTAGTTCCAAAGAGGTTTGATGTGGTTGCCCCCATTGTGTGTGAAGAAATGGTGGATTTTTGTTGGGGGATGGATTGTGATGTGGTGTTGGTTTGGGAAGATGATCCCCCAATAGATGTTGTATTGGTTGTGGTAGTTGTATGACCAAGGGAGGTAGAATTGAGTGTGTTGATGACATTCTGTGAAGAAGCTCCCATGGAGGAATTGTATGATGTTGGAGTGGGAGAAGTTGCTCTAAGAGTGTTAAGGTCAAATCCCTTTGGTAACTTAGCCCCTTGGTCAAGGAGCATAGCTAGGAATCTAGAAGAGTCATTTAAGACTACTTCTTCTACAAAAGTAGCAACTTCTGGATGTTGAGCGGTAGCTAATATGTCTTCTTCAAAGACATCCCCATTTTGATCCCGTCGGATAAATGGTTCAAAAATATGTGAGGGAGATGATGGTATGTTCATCTCACTAAAAGGATTGATTGTGGAATTTTCCATGTCAAAACAAGGATTATTCATGGTGTTGGGAAATGAGTCCATGCCAGTTGTGAACTCAAGAAAGTTGTTGTCTTGTCCAAAGGAATCCATGAGTCTTTTCTTTTTCTGTAGTCTAGTTTCAACCATACAAAGTTTTTCTCAACTTGGGATGATGGAAAAAAATGATCTAAATATGAGACTATGTTCTTGGTTTTTTTTTTTGGATTTTCAAAATGATGCTATGAAAAAGACTTGTGGATGCAAGTGGTGTGACACTAGATGGAGATGCTAAAATGATATGCAATAAGTGATCCTAAGATGTACTTACTAGTGAGAGATCTTAAAGAGGACAAACTTGGACAAACAATGTTTTTACAATGATTTAGTTTTGGAGGATCAATGGACCGTAGAAGGACTATAAATGGGACAAAGTGAAATATCTACACTAGACTATTGAGTGGGAAATGCTTCACAAAAGGATTGACAAAATGACAAAGGTAATTGGGTCCAATGATAACCTACTAATGAATGCAAAGTTTGGACAATGAATGGTAAGAGTCAACTCCTAAAATCTGCCAAAGTGAGTGTCTAAGGAGGTGGTGAAGCTACCAATGCAATCTAATGAAAGTGACCTATTATGAGCCTAAAATGGTATCTAAGTATGCAATTGTTTTGAGGGAAAGTTGAGCAAGTCAGAGTTTTGTTTGGACTATAATAGTGAAGAAAGATCTGATTGACTTGGAGATAGGTTGTGAACTTTCTGATTTTGACAGAAAATAAATGTTTGCAATTTTTATCAAATGCATTGCAGCAAATGCGGTGCAACGGAGAAAATGCGGCTCACTGAAATGAATGCGGTTCAGGAAGTGTCAAATGTGACACAGTGCTGCGAATGCGAGTTTGTGTCTGGAAAATGCGGCTCAATTAACCAAATGCAGCTCTGTAAGTGTTGATTGCATTTTGACAGAGCGAATGCAGCTCCTAATGGCTCAAATGCAGCTTATCAGAGTGAATGCAGCTTTTCAGATGTCAAATGCGGTGCAGCAGAGTGCTTGTGTCACAATATGCAATTTAAAGGAAAAACCCGAACATAGTTTATAGTTTTCAACCAGTTTTTGTGATTCTAGTTTGTGATTTTGTAATTTGTTTGAAGATTTTTAAGAATTCTTGGCAAACACAGAAATCAAAAAAATATGAAATGCTTGTTCAAACAGACTCACTCTTAAAAGTCAAGTGGGTCATCCTCCCAATCACAACGCACATCTTAAAATCACATCGACTCACACAGCCTTGTCACCCCCTAGAGGGCGCCCGTGTTTTTGTCTTTTCTAGGTACGTACTCAAGGTGACGGAAGTGGATATCGAATCCCCTGAGCAAACAATCTGTGGTGATTATATGGCGAGTGTCTTGGGGGGAGATTCTTCCCTCCCCTTGCACCATGATTGAAAGAATGTCTGGTTACTGACACGGCTGGCTACTACACTAGGTTCTTAGCAAGTCTTTCCATTCAGTGTGGCAATGGATATACTCCCTCGAGAGACCTCCCAACCTTTAGAACAAAGGCTTTGGGGATGGTTATCCTGTCAACTACTGTCAAGTTGGATTTTCATCAACAACTTTCTTTTGATTATAGTGGGTTGGAACCCTTGGCTTTAGGTGTTCCCACTTAGGTCATTCCCATAGGGTGAGTACTTTTTCCCACTATGGTAGGCCTTCTAAAGGTTGTATGAAAATAGTAAATGCATAAGTATGAAAGAAAGGATAGGTCTGGCTTTTTGATCACCTAGTAAAGGGGAGAGCATATGCCTACTATCCAAAACACACAAAGCAAGTGTTCAATTTCAAACCCAGAACAAAAATATTTTCTAATCTAAGTGAATATGTTGCTTCACATAGACATGGTGTTCATTTTAATTCAACAAAATTTTGTGTGGTGACTATCCTAGATTGATAAATTCCAAATTTAAAGAATTCCTACCCTAGGGTTGATAAATTCAATCTTTAAGTGTGTCTATCCTACGATTGGTTCATTTTACCCTTAAAGAAAAAAAAAGATAACAAAAAAGGCAATACTGGCCACGGTCGCATCGGATCCAGTTTACAATAAACGAGAAAAAAATAAAATAAAAATTGCATTTTACCAATCGTTTGCGGTGCGAAGTTTCGAATGCGGCTCGTCAAATGCATCGCGGCAGTTGCGGTTCTCTGAGTAGCGAATGCGGCATAGAATAATGATTGCGTCACACATGAATTGAATGTGGCATAGTAGAGCGTTTGCATCGCACTATATGTCAAATGCGGCTTTCCGTACCCTGAACCTGCAAAAAACATACAACACCTGCAAAAAAAAGGATGTAATGACCTCAAATATCCTACAAGATTGAAACACTATTAGTTGTACCTGCAAGTTAGGATAAATCAAACAATGAAATACATAAGGATATAAAAGAGAATAATGTAAAATGGAATGGTCTCACCAATCTTCTCTATTCCATGATTCCTTCCATTGTACCTCCTTAAGCTTTTGCTGCAATGATGGATTGCCCTCAGATTTGTCTATATGAGTAAACTTCTCTAATGCCTAGCCTTAACAAGTGCCTTTGAAGGATTTAATATGATTCTATGCAAACTAGAAATCAATTTCTAATATGCAAGCAATAATATGTCTAAGATCAAATGCCCTATGATGGAAGAATGCCTATAATAAAAGTGTAAACAAATGATCATGGATCCGAAAATGAGATCAAGATTGTCATTTTATAGAAAATGCAATCTTGAATGGATGGTCAAGATGAGAGATTGAAGAATACCCTAGAATCAAAGGTCAAGATTCAATAAGGCAACCTCAATTAGGGTTAGGGAAAAATACCCATAGGTGTAAATAAGATTTAATTAAATGAATTAAATCCAGACTGAATGTGACAGTGGAGATGAAATTAGTAAAAATCAGAAGACAGGAGGATGAGATTTTAGAAAATCAATAATTTTGGAAATTACTTGATTTGTAGAAGAATATTTCCCTTTTGAATTAAATTAATTCAAAATAGAAGATTTTGTGAGGTAATTAGTAATTGATTTTTGAAATTAATTACTAAATGAAGAATCAATTAAGTATGTGAGATATTTTTAAATGATTTGTTTTATTTAAAAATATAGAAATGTCACATGCCATAATTAAATAATTAAAATAATTATTTAATTTAGAAGAAGTAGTTAATTAATAAATAAATAAATGAATTTATTTAATTAAGAGAGGATTTAGGAATTAGTGACACATTAAATAAATATATTTTAAATATATTCATTTAATAATAAGGAGGATATTAATGATAAGGATTAATTAAATAAATTAATGACTTTATTTAATTATTAGAAGACTTTAACAATTAGTGACATATTAAATTAAATAAATAAGATTTATTTATTTAATAATCATGAAGAATGAAAGTTTATGAATTAATTAAATAATCATGAATTATTTAATTAATAGTTGAATGTGGGTTAGGGACATAATTCAAATGTTACAATTATGCTAGGATGGAAAGTGGTAAAATAGTGTTCGTAGGCCTAGGTCATTTTTAGGTGTCTACATATAGAGATTTGAATAAGGCTTACCCAAAGGATGATTTCCCTCTACCAAACATAGACATGATTGTTGACCTCATGGCAGGATATGAGATGCTATCTCTCATGGATGGTTTTTCAGGCTATAATCAAATCAAAATTGCAACAGAGGATCAACATAAAACAACATTCACTTGTCCTTGGGGAACATACTGTTGGAACGTCATGCCTTTTGGCCTAAAGAATGCAGGCAGTACATATCAGAGGGCTATGACAACAATCTTCCATGACATGATGCACATTCTAATGGAAGATTATGTGGATGACTTATTAGCAAAATATTTGACAAGAAAAGATCATCTCAAAGTCTTAGACAAAATATTTACACGGCTTGAGGATTACAAGGTTAGATTGAACCCAAATAAATGTATTTTTGGAGTCACTTCAGGCAAGCTGCTCGGATACATAGTTTGAAGACAAGGCATTGAGGTTGACCCAACAAAGGTAAAATAAATTCCAGACATGCCTCCACCAAAGGGAATCAGTGAGTTGTGCACACTTCGAGGAAGATTGTAGTCTATTCATCGATTCATCGCACAATTGGCAGACAAGTGTCAACCATTCCAATATCTACTATGCAAAAGCAATCCTTTTGTATGGATAGATAAATGCAACATAGCATTTGACCAAATTAAAGAATATCTATTAACACCACCATTGTTAATGTTGCCTATTGAGGGAAAACCATTGATCCTATATGTCTCTGCAACGACAAATGCACTAGGGGCATTATTGGTGCAAAATGATTGTGAAGAAAAAGAAAGAGCTGTATATTATATCAGTCACACACTAATTGGATATGAGCTCAATTACACAAACATTGAAAGAGCATGCCTTGCAGTTGTTTTTGTGGCACAAAAATTGAGAAACTATATGTTGAGCCACCAGACACATATAGTGGCAAAGATTGACCCATTAAAATATCTTCTGATTCGAGCAGCACTGACAGGCCGTTTGGCAAAATGGGTCATGATATTAAGTGAATATGACATACAGTATGTGGAGTGCAAGGCTATAAAAGGTCAAGTCATAGCAGATCAATTAGCCAATGCACCAATCTAGGCCACTCATCCTATGATAACTGATTTTCCAGATGAGTCTATTTTTCATGCAGAACCAGCTCTACCATGGAAATTATACTTTGATGGATCCCACAATGGTCACTGCTTAGGAGCTGGCATATTATTTATCACACCACAAGGGGATTCAATTCCTAAATCATTTCAGATTGCTTTCCCTTGTAGAAATAATATTGCAAAATATGAGGCATTGGTCACAGGTCTTAAGATAGCAATCAAATGGAAAATTCAGACATTGCTCATATTCAAAGATTCTCAATTGGTCATCAATCAGGTGAATGATGACTATGACACAAAGGATGAGAAGTTGCTTCCCTACAAAAGAATGGTGGATAGTTTCTTGATGTATTTCAAAATGATTGCATTTGAACAAATCCCGAGGACACAGAATAAAGCAGCCGATGTAATGGCTACCATTGGATCTCTCCTAGACATCAATAAGAATGTATCACAATTTGAATTCTTAGTGGAATAGCTGCTGATGCCTACATATGATATTCCAGAGTCCGAAATGGTGTGCGAGATTGTTGGTCCCAGTTTGCCTTGGTATCAAGACATATACGACTATCTTACAACCTAGACCCTCCCACCCAACCTATTTAACAACCAAAGAAAATCCTTTATTTGAAAAGCGGCTAGACATACCATCGTCAGTGACACCTTATACCACCGTGGCTTTGACAACACCCTTCTTCACTGTCTCGACACTGATGAAGCCCAAATGACCTTACGGGAAGTACATGAGGGTATATGTGGATCTCATTCGAGTGGTCCAACTTTAGCTAGGAAAGTCACTAGACTGGGATACTATTGGCTGACATTGGAAAAAGATGCTCTTCAGTTTGTCAGAACATGTTGAAAATTCTAGGTGCATGGTGACCTGATTCATGCACTTGCACAGGAATTGAGACCTATTACTTCTCCATGGCCTTTTGCACAATGGGGACTCAACTTCGTCGGTAAGATCCATCCTTCCTCGTCTAATGGCCATAAATTCATAATCACTGCCACTGAGTATTTTACTAAGTGGATTGAAGCTGTCCCTCTCACTTACATCACCGGTAAGCAAATTTCCAAGTTTATCCTAAATTACATCATCTGTCGGTATGGTGTCCCACAATCCATCATCACAGATAACGACAGTCCATTCAAAAATCAAGACGTTCATGAACTCTGTGAGTGATTCCACATCCAACACCATTTTTCCGCTCCATACTACCCACAAGGTAACAGCCAAGATGAGGTGTCCAACAAAACAATTCTTTGCATTCTGAAGAAGACCGTCAATGATGCTAGTCGAGATTGGCACCTACAACTCAATCCTGCTTTATGGGCTTATCGTACCAGCATCCCTACCCCCACTAGAGCCACTCCATTTTCCCTGGTCTATGGATCTAAGGCTATATTACCCATCGAGGTCAAAATTCCTTCTCTCCGAGTTTCTTTGAAAGGAATGATTGATGATGAAGAGTACAGACATACTCATCTCCATGAGCTAGAAATGCTACAAGAAAGACGACAAAATGCCTTAAATCATCTACAGTCATATCAAAATCATCTTTGCCAAAGTTATAACAAAAGAGTCATGGTGCGAAAGTTTTAAATCGGTGACTTGGTTCTCACGCAGAACCCCAAAAATCAGGTGGACCGTGAAAAGCCTGGTAAATTTGAGGCTAATTGGCTTGGTCCTTATATCATTACTACCGCATTTGGTTCCGGAGCTTATTAGTTGGCCACACCTAATGGAGAACAATTGATAGAACCTATCAACAACTTACACCTGAGAAATTTCTACACATAGCATAAGAGAGCTTGGCTGAAAAACCTACAAACTACAAAAAAATTGAAAAATAAAAAATAAAAAAATGGCAAAAATAGTAAAAAGAAATGCATTCATCCAAAAGTGAAAACCTGGCCAATAGGTGCTTTGGATAAGTACCATGGTGAAAACCTAGAAAATAGGTGCCATGTGTATTCAATCATTGCTTGACCATCTATTGTTACTCAAATCGACCTTTACCCATTTGTCATAATCACAAAGGCCTGACACATTCGTGACATACGACCTAAGTCCTATCAATTCCGACCATGGTTAACATTTGGTTGACATCATTTCTTGCATATCCTTACCTTTACCTTGCGTCTACCTATCTCCATATCATTGAACTTGAGTATTTCCCAACTTGGCTAGGGGCAAAAACTTTATCATATAACTATAGTGGGTACCACACATGATCCTGCATTCTCAAAAAGTCCTGAAAAAATCCTAAAAATATGAAAAAGTCCTTAAAAAATCCTAAAAATTTGAAAAAGTCCTGAAAAAAGACCTAAAAATCAGAAAGCATCCTGAGAAAATACAAAAACATCCAAATCAATGTCAAAATCCAAAATCAAAGTCAATCTGATCAATTCAATCAATCACTTCATTCAATCTTGTGTCCATGTCCGAACTATGTTGTCTCTGCGCATTTGCTACGTACGCAAGATTCATCTTTGAATCCCCGAGACATTAGGTCAGTCCTTCTAGGTTTGTCACAAAATAAATCATGATTCAAACTTCTATCCTTTGGACAATGTCATTGGTCATGTCGAACTACAAGGTCTCTGAGTGCATGACATAGGCAAGGCCATCAATCGATGGACCCCCAAGGCCGCACTAGGTCAGTCCATTAGGTTTCATGGCACAATATTTTCACACATGTCAAGCTATCTTTGAATCAATCGAATCTTATGTCAATCTTGAATTACCAATCTATCAGAAATCTATTTCATTAGAATACTTTCAGTCAATTCAGCATGTCAGCAATGACATGTAGTCAAAATCATATCAAAACAATTTATCATGGCAAAGCTTTGGGTTCTTCTTCAGATGTGTCCTTTTGAAGAGCAACTCTCATTAACTTCTTTATGCTTTTGGATGTGTCCTTCCTAAGCATCGTCATCATCTAGCATTTTGATGGATTCTCCTAACTCCGAGAATCGATCTCCTAGATATCAACATCATTCAGGATGTGCCCTTCCTGAACTTGATATCGCTCGACATTTAAAACAACACCTGACATTAAAACACTTGGCAAACTTTCTTTCTGTCTTTTGATGATTATCATGATATTAGTTCCTTATGTCCTAGGAACCACGACATATCATGATGATTATCCTTGTCTACTTATCACTCTACTATTAGTTTCTCCAAGATGTCCTGACTTCAGGATTTAGAGAAGCAACGACATAGTATGATGATTTTACTGTCTATTTTTACTATCATGTGGCTAGTTTCTCAAGGGTGTCCTATCATCATGATTTATAGAAGCAGCGATGTCTCATGATTGGGTTGGTTTCTCTAGTGGTTGGTCATGATAAAGTGACTAGGGGCAATTGTGTTCCTTGCGTGAGTCATGATCATCCTTGTCTACGACTGTTGATCTATGTGATGGTTCGACCTAGCACACTATTGATCTATGTCATATCATAGTGTTTGTTGGCCATCATGACATTTTTTCCCAATGATGATTAAAGAGCAACAACTAGAATAGAACTATAGCAAAGCTTTGAAGGATTTTTATAATTTCCGCACTAACATGCATATTTTTCTTCACACTAACATCCATCTTCGTCTTCTCTTCTATGGTTGTCTGACGATATCCTATGACATACAAAAACATAGTGGCATATATAATGGCATGATCATTTCATATTCACATCGCATAACTGTTATCATTTGCATCCACTCATAAAACCATCATTTGCATCAACATATAAGCATCATAAATAAAACATCTGCATCAGCATATAGGAATTACATCATCACAACGTTACACAATGCATACATACATTACCACATCGAAAATTGCATTCATAAACATAAGCATAAATATCCATACATCTCATAGCATCATAAAAGAATCACATAAGAATCTCACAAAAACATAGAATACCATAACACATTACATCATATAGGCCACATCAAAACTGCATCACATATATAATCTCAAAAAAAAAAAAAATGTTATGTCATAGGATAGAGTCAAATGATATCCCAAAAATAGAGCTCGCAGGCTCGAATATCAAAAAAATACATGTGTCTAAAACAAGTCCTAAGATGGCCCTCCTCCATCCCGTGGAGGTGAACTGTGAGGTAACTATGACTAATCCATCAGGTGAATAGTAAACTGAATGGGTGTCCTCTCCAATGTCTCACTTTGAGATCCTGTAGGATCAGTAACAGGAGGCTGACTTTGCTCTGTCTACTGCCCTAAAGACACTGACCTGTGATCGTGCTCTGATCGCTGACCATGCTTTGATCTATGGCTATGCCCTGATGAATTTCTATGAGAGCTATGAGATCTATGGCCTAAATACTACCCTGATGTAGTAGACCATCCAGCACTGGTGTGACTACCGCTATGAAACCAGCTGCTATGTGTCCGGCTGCCACTACCTGTCCTGCTATAGGATCAAGACAACCCTGGGTCCCATCTGTCAAGTGGAACATCTTGCTCATATAGTGCCCTGTATTGGCCCCTACTCTCTGCTACCCTGGCCAACTCTCGGGCCATATCCCCTGTCGGCCCAGAGCATAACTTTGCAAACTCTGAAACCCACCACTCTGACTCCTATCACTGAATGATGACCTGATCCCTCTTAACTCGAGTGACCTCCAACTCTGCTGCCAAGGCCTTGTTCTAAGACAAGGTTGCATCTAGTCTGCTCTGTAGATCAGTGATCCTCTGGTCAACCGTGGCATCCATGGGCAAAATGGGTAATCTATCACCCTCATCATCCCCAAAGATCATGTGCTCCTGCAGCCGCTAATCTGCCTCATCCTCCTTCTCATCCTCCTCATCTCTCTCCCCCTCAGCTTGGACCTCCTCCACATCCATGTCAAGAGGATGTCCCCCAACAAGTGGATCCACCTCCACTCTCTCCTCCTCCACCACCTCTACCTCAACTCTCTCCTCCGCCGCCACCTCCACCTCCTCCTCAAACACCACCTCCACCTCCTCCTCACCTCCTCTAGCCTCCTTGACTCTCTTTCCTCCCCCTCCTCCCGAATGGGTGATAATGGTACACCACACACTCTCTATCTCACTCTCCTGAGATGCCTCTGCCCTTGGTCATCTCTCCTCCTCCTGGCACCCCTACCATCTCCCCCACCTCCTCCATCTCCTCCACTGCCATCATTGCCTCCACCTCCCCCACCTCCTCCACCTCCGTCTCCCCCATCTCAGCCACCATCCCTGCCTCCATCTCTACCCCTAGCACTTCTGCCATCTCTCCCTCAATCTCTGCCACCCCGACCTCTCCTCAGTACTCGTGGAATAACTGATCTCCGATCAATGGGCGGTGGACCATCTGGATCTGTCAAAGGAATGGGCCTATGAACCTGCCACCAAGTGTCAAACTCGACCGATGTGCCCGCATCTACTGGACCCCCTCTCCAAGCCCACTGAACTGCCACCAAACTATCTACCTGTTGCTCTGCAATAGTCACTGATATGGGCGGCCCCCACATGGTCTCTCTAGAAGACCGAGCATACTGTGTTGTGCCTACTGGCACAATCTACTACTCCCCAAATTGTCATAGTACCTGCTAGGGCAGGTACATCTCAATAATCTGTTGTGTCTAAATAGTGTGGCCAATCAGGTATCGAAACTGTCTACAAAAGGACAAGTGGCCATCCTCATCTGCCCACTGGGCACAATCCCTATAGGGTCTCCAAACAAAGTTGATCATTGTGTCTATCCAATGATGCCAATACCCGGTATCTCCAAGACAAGTTTGGATGACTGATCCTGCATACAGATAAATGTATGGCATCCCATCACTAACTGCTGCATCTATACTGGTGGTCAAAAGATGGGAATACGCTCCCATACCCAAATCATGAGTAGGGTGGTCCCGCAATTGATACTGTGCCCCTGGAGATAGACTACCTCATGTAACTGGTGGTACAGCATGGCCAACAAGCATGGCCCCCAAGCGAAAACAGTCCTCTATGACCTCATACGAACAAGAACATCCCCCCATCCAATGGGAAATCTATGACCACGATGATCTGGGATCAACAATTTGATGATCAGGGTCATAAGTATGGCATCGAATTGGGGAAATCGGTCGGCTACAACATCCTAGCCAATCTCATAACCATCCAAAGCCAATTGTGCACCATCGATACCGTCGTACCTCTATGTCAAAACCTATCATCCTTGGTGTGGATCATAGACCACCCTCTCTCCGCTGATTGGAATGTGGAGAATGCGATAAACATCCTCCAAAGTCACAGTCGCCTCTCCAGTAGGCAGGTGGAACGAGCAGATCTCAGAATGCCACCTCTCACAAAGAGCAGTAAGCAAACCTTTGTTTGCCAAAAAATGGGCATATACGTCACATGGTATAGGCCTAGGGCCATTAGTCGCTGCCTCTGTCTATCATTGAGACGATCTCGTAAAGCATAAGTAGCTGGTCAAAACTCTCATGTATAAATGGGCACAAGCCAACTCTGCACAAGGAAAGGGCCAAGGATTAGAACATATTGAAAAGCATTATGGAAAGTTTTGTACTACTGGCAAGTCAAGGGTACAAAATAGTTAAGCTCGACACAAGTCAACAAAATTCAACTCTGGTCAACTTGAATTGCATCACAAAAAGGTGATTGCGTTGTTCACCCTCATAGATGCGCAATCGCACAAATAGCCTATTCTACCCATTGTACTTGCATCGCGACACAATCAAATGCGGTGAACGTGAAGGCATTTGCGGCTGTCGTGATAGCGTTTGCGTCGCACCGCAATTGTTTTCCCCCCATTTAACCCTCATAAATGCATCAAAATTGAAATTTGACAAGTTGGATAAGGTACTCACCAGTGCACCTGCGCCCTCGGGTCATTGGAAAGAACGCATGCGGTATCCACGGTGTGTAGCTGTAGGAATCACCATCCTTGCTCAGAGCTCTGATTTCTAAAAATTTCTAAATAACAAATGAGAAAATGACATTTGGTTTAACCTTTTCAACCTATTTATAGGTTGAAAATTAGGGTTTTGACCTAATAGGCTGTACTGGAGGCTCATTTGACCACCTTTGACTGGCATTTTGGCTGACTTGGCGTCCTCCATTTTCGAAATCGTTCATGCCCTTATTTATCTGATAATTATTCGAGCTAATTGGGATATTTTCCAAATTTTTCTGACCCCGGGTCAAAATTCAAAAATTTTCCCGAGGGGGCATAGGCATTCCGTACCTTCGCTGGGACATATTATGGACTTGTTTTCTTTGCCACAATAAGAAAGCCGCATTATGACAAAGAGGGGCAAATGTAGACACCTAAAAATGACCTAGGCCTATGAACACTATTTTACCACTTTCCATCCTAGCATAATTGTAACATTTGAATTATGTCCCTAACCCACATTCAACTATTAATTAAATAATTCATGATTATTTAATTAATTCATAATCTTTCATTCTTCATGATTATTAAATAAATAAATCTTATTTATTTAATTTAATATGTCACTAATTGTCAAAGTCTTCTAATAATTAAATAAAGTCATCAATTTATTTAATTAATCTTCATCATTAATGTCCTCCCGATTATTAAATTAATATATTTTAATATATCTATTTAATATGTAACTAATTCCTAAATCCTCTCTTAATTAAATAAATTCATTTATTTATTTAATTAATTAACTACTTCTTCTAAATTAAATAATTAATTTAATTATTTAATTATGGCATGTGACACTTCTATATTTTTAAATAAAACAAATCATTTAAAAATATCTCACATACTTAACTGATTCTTCATTTAGTAATTAATTTCAAAAATCAATTACTAATTACCTCACAAAATCTTCTATTTTGAATTAATTTAATTCAAAAGGGAAATATTCTTCTACAAATCAAGTAATTTCCAAAATTATTGATTTTCTAAAAATCTCATCCTCTTGTCTTCTGATTTTTACTAATTTCATCTCCATTGTCACATTCAGTCTAGATTTAATTCATTTAATTAAATCTTATTTACACCTATGGGTATTTTTCCCTAACCCTAATCGGGTTGCCTTATTGAATCTTGACCTTTGATTCTAGGGTATTCCTCAATCTCTCATCTTGTCCGTCCATTCAAGATTGCATTTTCTATAAAATGACAATCTTGATCTCATTTTTGGATCCATGATCATTTGTTTACACTTTTATTATAGGCATTCTTGATATTATAGGCTATCGATTACTAGTTGCATAATTAGAATTAAGCTTCTAGTTTGCACATTGGTCTAGTTTTAAAATCCTTCAAAAGCTTTGTTGAGGCTAGACTTAGAGAGTTGCTCACACTAAGGCTGGGGGCATCCATCATCCAAAGCTGGAGAAGGTGCAATGGAAATCAGCCATGGAACCATAGATGGGTGAGATCTTTCTTAATAGTTCTTCCATTTATTTTCTTAATTCCTTTGCATTCTATTGCTTGATTTATTTGTATTAACTTGTAGGTACAACTAATGGTTTGTTGATGTTTGCAAGATATTTTAGATCATTACAACATCCACCGTGGCTTTTCCCCTAACAAGGTTTCCATGTATAAAATCTTGGTATTCATATTTTTCTGATGTTTTGTTGATTTTTTCTTGCATTGTTAATTATCAGATCTGAGACTAAAGGTTGATTAAGGTTGAATAAGTTTAATTTATGTAACAACTGATTCACCTCCCCCCCTCTTAGTTGTCTATCTTTGGTTTTCCAATAATTGGTATCAGAGCTAGTTCCTTTGAAGAAGTTTAACAGTTTGAGGTGATCCAAGATGACATCATACAAGAAGGATAGTCCTAGATTCAATGGTACAAAATACTCTCTGTGGAAAGTTAGAATGGAATGTCATTTGAAGTGCATTGGAGAGCCTTTCTAGAAGATTACAAAGAATGCATACAGTATTCCTTAGAATGATCCCTCTACTGCTAATGAAATCAAAGAAGCAAAAACTAATATCAAGGCTATAGAAGAATTGCTAAGTTCTTTAATAGATTCAAAGATGACACATGTGATAGGTCTGAAGACTACACATGAGATCTAGAAAAAGCTGGAAACATTGTATGGAGGAGATGAAATAGTGAAATTCACTAAGCTACAAATTTTGAAAGGCAAGTGGGAGAACATGAAGATGAAAACATTTTTTCCTTCAGGCAAAAGGTAAATGAACTAGTGATGGCATTAGATGTGACAGTGGAATCTTGGAAGAAGATGATATTGTGGATAAAATACTTAGATTTGTGCCTACTTATTACAAAACAAAAGCTCATGCTATTGAAGAGCTCAAGACAATAAAAAATGTAACAAGAGACATGCTGATTAGAAAACTTGCTGCCTTTGAGTTGAGTGAATTTGGCGAATCTTCTCCTAAGATAGAGTCTACATTCAAAGCTACTGTATCCAAAAAAATCCAATAGAGATATGATTCGGGAGAGAGTTCTAGGAAGACATTCAAGTATGAAGATGAAATGAAAGTGATTAAAGATGAAGAAAGAGAACTAGAATAACTAGAAGCACTAATTGTGAAAGGAGAAGCCAAAGGACAAGTTAAGTACAAAGGAAATTTTCCTATTAAATATTTCTCTTACAATAAGATAGGTAATTTTGCATCAAGGTGTCCTGAAAGAGTTTCTAAGTATAAACCTGTTAAGTCTAAATTTCAAAAGAAATGTTATTATGCTAAAGGAGTTACTGATGATGAATCTGATAAAGAAACTAGAAATGAAGATGAATGGGTAATCATTTCTATCCAGGAAAATAGTTTGATGTCCACTGAATCAACTAGTAATCAGAATATTAAGAAAGCTCTTGCAGTTAGGATTAAGAGAAGGATGAGTGGGTGATTGATAGAAGATTCTCACATCATATGATTGGTGACAAAATCAAGTTTCTAAGCCTGGAAAAATATGATGGTGGTGTTGTAAGATTTGGAGATAACAATGTTGGTGTGATTTGTGGCAGAGGCACTATTTCTCTTGGTGGTAAATGTAATACTGATGATGCCCTATATGCTGAAGTTTTGAAACATAATTTTTTGAGTATTGGATAGATGGTTGACAAAGGTTAAAATCTTCAATTCAAAGATGGTAAGTGTAGGATACTAGGAAGCTCTAGAAATTTGATTGCTTCAGGTACAAAGACAAGAGGTAATATTTTTCACTTAAGTGTTGCTAGTGAATTTTTTTTATTGCTCAAGTTGATGTAAGTTGCTTATGGCATAGAAGGTTGTGTCATGTGAATTTTGATAACATTGTCAAAATAAGCTCTACACAAGTAGTTAGAGATCTACCTAAGCTAGTGAAGCCTACTAACACTATATGCAAGGAATGTTAGATTGGAAATCAGACAAGAATTTCATTTCAGAATAAACATCATCATTCCAAAGGAGTACTGGATTGTGTACATACTCATCTATGTGGTCCATCCAAAATCAAAAGTCTACAAGGAGAAAGGTACTTTATGTTGCTTATTGATGATTATTCTAGAATGGTATGGGTTGATTTCTTAAGAGAAAAACATGAGGCATTAGAGAAATTCAATAGCTTCAAAGATTTGGTAGAAAATGAGACTGGTTTGAAGGTCAAATGTTTGAGAATAAACAGAGGTGGTGAATTCACTTCTCGAGAGTTCAACTCATTATGTGAAGAGAATGGAATAAAAATAAAGTTATCTGCTCCCCGAACCCCACAATAGAACGAAGTTGTTGAGAGAAAGAACAAAACAATTTAAGATGTTGCTAGAACTATGATGTTGGAAGGTAATATTCCTCATATCTACTGGAGAGAAGCTATAAGAATTGATGTGTATACTATCAACCGGGTGAATATCAATAGTAATTATGGTAAGACCCCTTTTTGAGTCGTGGTTTGATTATAAGCCTATAGTTAAATATTTCAAAATATTTGGAAGTAGATGTTATATCAAAAGAGATGAAGATATAGGAAAGTTTGAAGCTAGAAGTGATGAAGGAATATTTCTCAATTACTCTACTAGGAGAAAAGCCTACCGGTGTTACAATAAAAGATTGACGAGAATGGTTGAAAGTGCAAATGTTAGAGTTGATGAAGACACTGTCAGATCATCCAGGTATTGTGTATATGATTCAGATGACCAAAAAGATAGTTTTGAGAATGGAAATAATGTGTAGACATAGAATCAAATTCAAATTTTTCTAGTGGATCAATAAAATCATGAAGGAGAAGTCATTGGAAACACAGAAGAAAGAACAGAAGAACCCAAAATTCCAAGGTATGTAAAGTGAAGTCATTCTGAAAGTCATATCATAGGAGACAAGAAAAAAGGTGTGCATACTAGAAGAAGAATTGCTGAAGAATATTGTCTGATATCCAAGACTGAGCCTAGTAATGCCAATGAAGCATGTGAAGATGAATATTGGATGGAATCAATGAAGGAAGAACTGATGCAAATAGAGAAAAATGATACATAGATTCTTGTTCCTATACCTCAAGACAAAAATGTGATTGGAACCAAATGGGTCTTTCGGAATAAGCTGAATGAGCAAGGTGAAGTAGTTAGAAACAAAGCAAGATTGGTATGTAAAGGATACTCACAGATGGAAGGTATTGATTTTGAAGAAACCTTTGCCCATGTTGCTATAATTGAAGTTGTAAGGTTATTTCTTGCTTATGCTACTTTTAAAAATTACAAAGTTTATCAAATGGATGTAAAGTCAACATTCCTAAATGGTGAATTAGAAGAAGTTTATGTTGAGCAACTAGATTGATTTCAACTGACGGATGAAAAATACATGGTTTGTCAATTGAAGAAAGCACTATATGGAATCAAATAAGCCCCTAGAGCATGGTATACTAGATTGGATAAATACTTGTTGAAGCTTGGATTCAATAAAGGTAATGCTGACAACAATCTATATTTCAAGTTGGATCAAGATAAATAATTGATAATTGAATTTTTTGTTGATGAAATTATTTTTGAAGGTGATGATGACTTATGTATGAAGTTTGTTGAGGAAATGAAAAGTGAATTTGAAATTTCAATGATAGGAGAACTAAAATTCTTTTTAGGGTTGCAAATTACCTAGTTAAATGATGGAATTTTTATATCTCAATCCAAATATGTAAAAGAGTTACTAAAAATTTTGGGCATGGAAGACTTAAAGCCAGTTGGTACACCCATGGTAACCAGATGCAAGTTAACACAAAATGATAATTCTCCTAAGGATAATAAAAAAAGATATAGCTCAATGATTGGTAGATTGCTTTATTTGACTCAGACCAAACTAGACATTATGAATGTTGTGTGCATGGTTTCTATATATCAAGTTGATATGAAGGAATCACATGTGACTATAATAAAGAGAATTTTCAGATACTTAAAAGGAACAGTTGATTTTGGTCTTTGATATCCTAAGGAAGATGAACTTACTCTGAATGACTTTATAGATGCAGATTGGGTAGGCGATGTGGATGACAGGAAAAGTACAAGTGGTGGTGCATTCTTCTTGGGGAAGAAGATGGTGTCTTGGCTAAGTAAAAAGTAGAATTCCATTTTCTTATCTACTGTTGAGGAAGAATATATTGTTACTGCAAACAATTGCACTCAAGTACTATGGATGAAATAGATGTTGAGAGATATCAGAGTTGAGTATGATGAGCCTATTGCTATATTTTGTGACAATTCAAGTGCCATAAATATTTCTAAGAATCTGGTACTACACTCAAAGACAAAATATATAGCTATCAATTATCACTTTTTGAGAGACAAGGTGAGTGATAAAGAGGTCAGATTGGAGTATGTGCCCACAAAGGAACAAATTGCAGATATTTTTACTAAACCATTTCCTACAAATACTTTTGGGTATCTTAGAGTCAAGTTAGGGGTGATTTCATCTCCTAATCTGAACTAATATGCAAGTCTTTGCATCAATCCGTGGACTTACAATAAAATATTGTTTCAGATTGATGTTGTGGTAGCTGCTACTCAGGTGGAGTACTCATATGATTTAGATGATATGTGGCTCAGAGCTTGTGTACATTTTCCATTGATGTCAAAGGGGGAGAAGTGTAATGTGAAAAACCTTATACTGTAAGGGTGAGAAGTGTAAGGAGGAGAAGTGTAGAAAAGAGAGAGGAGCAGAGTACTGTAAGCAGAGCTAGTTGTGTTGATGGTATTTTTAACATCATGTGTTGCCATCAATTCCAAAGGGGTAGATAGTTGGATGACATGGTTGTGTTGCTGATATGTGGTTGTCATTGATGTCAATACTATTAGCATTGTTGATTCTAAGGGATGTATATGTCAAGGATATTGAGAAAACTATAATAAATATATTGCAGGAAGTTTATGAAGCTAAGAAGGTCAAAGTGATGGAAATTTCTATACGTTGATGGTCAAAAGGCACACATTAAATGGTTTATTGTTGAGCCTATCTAGTATGTTGTTTGAAATTTTTAGAGGTGTGCATCAAGAATTGAGAAAGTTATGAAGTTTTGTGTTCCTACAATAATTCAGTTACTATAGCAGGTATTTCTAGAAGATGTGATTGCAAATCTAATGAATTGAATTGTTGTGTACATTCCTAAGATGTTCAATGATATTTCTAGATTATGCTTAGTGTGTTACATCTACATTAATCGATGTGTTCATGATTGAATATTTTCGTTTGTGTGCTCAAAGTTTTCATGTTCTTGGTCGACATGATGGTGGTAGCGTGTTGTGGATCCTTATGGATTAATCTTGTATTGTTTGGCATGTTCAATTATGTTGATTTATGTCCTCACTATGTTGTGACGGACTTAGGTTGGTGCACATTGAGATTTGTTCATGAATTGGGCCGACAATTGTAATTTATTCTTTATTTTGTGGTCGACAGAGTTGTTGATGTAAATTCATGTAGCGGATATATAAGAATGATTGTTTCTTCATTTTGGAGTGTGTGTGTGAGTGCAAGTGTGTCCAATGTATGCGAGATGTGCGAATAAAGATTAGATCATTTGATTTCAGATTATAGTGTGAAGAGGATTGAGTGAAGTGTGAAGAAGTGTTTATGTGCCTAACTGGAACTGTCATCAAGCTTTTGTAGAAGCTAATTTCTCAATTCAACCTCATCAGATGGATTTAATCTAATTGTTTTATATAAGGCAACGAGCCTTCCCTTTGAGTGCTGAGCTCTAGGCAGTGTGCCTGAATGCATGTGCATTCCCTATTCATTTTTTCATTATACTTCTAACAGGGTATAATCTTGTGGACTAACATCCACCATGGTTTTTACCCTAACAAGGTTTCCATGTATAAAATCTTGGTGTTCATGTGTTTCTGATGTGTTTTTTATTTATTCTTGCATTGTTAATTATCATATCTAAGATTTGATTAAGGTTGACTAAGTTTAATTTCTGTAACAATTGATTCACCCCCCCTCTCAGTTTTCTATCCTTGTTTTTCCAACAAATATGACAATGATGACGAGGGATTGAAGATTCTCCCTGCTCCAAAAAATTCACCTTCTCCTTGTGAGATCATGGGGAGAGAATTTTGTGTGTTGAGAGGATAAACCGGTGTTGTGTGAAAAGAGGATGGATGGGTAGGATCATGAAATGAAAGAATAACTTATGGGTGCAATGGATTCAATGGGATGGATTGGCCCAATATGGTGTTTGTATCCAAATCTTGGTTATTCACAAGGGGATGTGCTTGAAGTGTATGAAGCAATGAGCTTCCCTTGTTGACAATCGGTAGAGTTGGAACAATGGATGATGTGATTTGAAAAATGCTTTGAGTGATGCTTTGATATGGAGGTATGAGTTAGATTGGGGGCATGATCCCAAGGGGTTTTTCTAGAAGGGTGCTTACATCATAATCGGAAGTGAGTTTAGTCCCTTCCTTTGCTAATTCAAGCATGTATTGGGAGGAATTTAACCTCATCATGTCAATGACAATTCTATAAGTTTTGGGATTTTGCACCATTTCAAGGATTTCATCTTGTGTCATCCCCAAGATATTTTTAGTGATGTCCTCTACTTGACCTTCCTCTTGAATATTTTGTGATGATGGAGGAATATTTCTTAGGGTAGTCCTTGATCCAATGGGATTTATCTCCAGAGTGGTTTGGCTTAGGTCACTCAAAGTTGATGTTTCTTTGTTGATTTCCATGTTCTTCTTGTGTTGTGATCTAGTTTGCACCATAAAATAGGGATCAATTTTCAAGAATGTGTGAGATGAACCTCTAATTCATCTACACACATTTAACCAAACAAGGTGATTTGGATTTGCCAAAAGTCTAGCATGAATGATTTTTTCAAGATTTCCAAGAGTTTTTTGGTGAGATGATTTTTATTGATGTTTAAGGGATGGATGAGAGTGACGAATTTGATCCTAGATTAGACCTAGATAAAACTCCTTTCTACAAGACCTCGGTATTAAATAACATGCTTGGTATTCCCTATGTGAGAAAAGAAAACTTATGAAAGAGACTTGGATTTTTTTGACGATAAAACTCATACAAATTCAGATTGTCCATTGATACACATTTGTAAAAGTTGAAAGTCAATCTTTCTCTAAACTCGTAAAGAATAGAAAAATGTTTCTTGTGAGATTTTTGACTAAGACCTTTGGACTTTGGGTTTCAGATTTTAATCTTTCGGGAAATCATTTGGAAGAGAAAATGTGTGGGGTTCAATTGTTTCTGAGCTTTTCTTAATGTATTCCTTTTACCACGAATAATTCTTGATTAGGTTTTCAAACTATATGTCTAATTTCCTAACTTCTTATCATCCCACAAATTACATTATGTGGGAATCAAGGAAATTAAGGAAAAAGTTTCCTAATGTTGACTTTAGTGAGAAAAAAATATGATATAAATCCAAATACTTAGAAGCCTCTAAGGTTGGAATCCCTAGGGCAAGCAAGAGCACTTGGATTTGTCAAAGGTATTTGTTCCCCCCAAAGGGTTTGCAATTTTGAAGACTTTGTGAATGTTTGTTTTTCAACCGTTTTAGCTCCAAGAAAAGTGTTTTGATCTCAAAGAATGTACACAATCCTATGGATGAAATGACACAATATTTGTTGAGTTCCCACTTGGATAAATCCAGCTATGCCTACTCTTAGTGGATGATTAGATGCTTGACCACACAGGCCTCCCCTTACAGTGCACTCACTTCTTGGGCCAGACAAGCATCAATACCCATGAAAATCCCATGGCATAATTCTCATCTCTACAAAGATCCGTAAAACTATGGTATGTCTTCAGAACAAGCATTCTTGCATCAAAAAATAGATAGGGATTTTGGATATTACACAATGTTGGTTTTTTATTCAAGGAACCCATTTAGAAAGCCACATGAGAGGCAAGATCAACTCATATGAAGAGTATCACTTTCTTGTCCATAGGATTTTATGGAATGATGGGATTTCCCAAAAATTCAAATTTATATACCGGTTAGGAGAAGCTTGGCGTTTAGCTCGTTACTGGTTTGAGTCATTCCCTTGGGGTGAGTACTTTTTTCCATGAAGGGAGGCTCTCTAAGGGTGAACAATAGTGAAGGAGTGTATTTTTAGTTTGACCACCTAACACATTTAGGTGGGAGCACACACAATACCTTTTCTTCACACTCACAAAGTTTGTTCAATTTTAAGAATCTAAATTGAAGTGTGGAGGTAATCACTCATACAACCTAATATCACAAAAAGACTTTTGGTTCTCAACATCGCAATGAAGTGCGAGAGAAGTGCATACATTTTTTTTGGATGATATTAATTTGGATAAGGGATTACAAAACAAAGAGTACACATGTTCATTTTGACCACAAAGCAATGATATGAATTATTTTTAAGCACCAATTTTGAAGTGTGAGATTTTTTTGTTCATTTATTAAGCACAAAATAAAATCTAGTGAGTTTTCCTATGATTATTTTTAACCCTTTATTTAGTTCCTTTTAAGCCCAAACAAAATTTCGTAAATCCTAAAAGCAAGAATATAGAAAATCCTTAGAAGAGGGACTATAATTTCTCCCCAAAGTGTTTAAAAACACTTGATACAATGAGCGAATGATAACATGAAGATCTCTTGGTCTTTGTTTCCTTCCTTCACTTTGATCAAGCCAACCTGAAAAAACTAGTTAGAAGTCAAATATACCCAAAATGAAAAAAGAAAATGCTAAAAAAAAACTAAAATCTACCTTTTATCCAATTGTTGCGGTGTAATCCATGGGTGCAGCATAGTTTGGGAAGTTCAGCGGTGTAATATAGTGCGGCTAATGATTGAGAGAAGTGCTCTAAACAGAGACAATGACTGTGATTGTGAAGCTATTTTGCAAGCGGTGTCATTTGGAATTTGTAAACCCAGCGATGCAGTTTAAAATTTAAATTTTTTAGGCAGGAAGGCTCCAACGATGTAGTTTGTAGTTTATAGCAGCACAATATTGTGTCGCTAGACTGATAGTGGTAGAGTTTCCTATAGACACAAAAAAAGTCAAAAAACCACAAAATTTTTGGAAAAATGTGATGAATTTCTCCAGATTCGCCCTCCTTCTAGCGCCAAAATGTGAATGGATATCTTAGACTTGCACCAAAGTGACAAAACAACACAATGTTAGTCAAGAAACACATTTAAAATACACATTCCCCATGTGATTTATTCAAATGTCAAGAATAAGAAATGAAGTAAAGTAATCAAATGAAGCTATCAAATCCTATTCAAAAACACTCAAACCCTTAATCCCATGGGGGAATTGGTGACATTTTAATGTGCAAAATGGCCCTTTCCCAATTCCTTTATGGAATGTGATGAAGATTGGAAGCTCCTTGATGCAATGTGATGATAAACTTGATAAATTTGATATGAAACTATGAAATTAAAATGCAATGGATGAAATTGTAAGTGAAATTGAGTATAGTAGAATTGCTTGGATTGTGGATGATCAATTCAATAGGAGAAACCCTCTATTTATAGAAGAAAATGATGGAAGGAGAGACAAAATGGATGAATGTGGGATAAAACACCACCCAATGAGAGAAGGCCACTTTTCCACATGTGATTGGAGGAGGAATGAGCACATTTTGATGAATGTGTTGTTAGAATCCAAGATCACCTGCATGCAAATGGATACCTGTCACATGCAAAAGACATGCAAAACCAAGAAGATGTTCTGCAAACCTCAAAGTGTAAAATGCATTATTAGAATCTCGGTTATTACAAAGAGATCAATCCTTATGAAGGAGATCAAGAAACCCTAAAAGGGAAACCCTAAATGAAACCCTAGTGTGCACACTTAATAATTAATCAATTATTAATGTGCCTAAGTTTAGCTTAAGCAACTAGAGGAATAAGTGACTTAATTAATTAACCAGTATGATGTAATTAATTAAGCGTAATAAATTATTACTCTAACACCCCCCCTTAAGATGAACTTAGGAAGAAGCTAAAACACTAGAATAAGATGCATGCAAGAAAAGATGGGTCCCGGCAACTAGGCCTGATCAGGTACCCATTTACAAATGCAAGAAAGAGGTAGAGGAGGAAAACCCAGTGGGACAAAACCCCCCTACAATGATATGACATGCTGCAAAGAAGCACTGGAAGAACACTGTAGAGTAACACTGGAACCGCAATCTGGCAAGCAAGGAAAGATACTTCTGTCTACAAGAAACCATATCGGAATCATAATCATGCAACAGCAGACCCGATGCCATGGAACACTCGAAAACTCCAAACGGGAACAACTCTGGAATCTATGAAGTAGCAGTCGATTATTAAATGATGTATCACTGAAAATGAAGTGCAAAGATGCAAGAAGCACTCTCCCAACTGTCAAAATATCCAAGTAATCTCCAAAACACCCATCGGGCCAAATCTGGAATAATGAAAAACCTGGGACAGATACAGAAAAAAGTGCATGGACAGCAACATAGAGCTCCTCAATACCTTTCCAACGCCGCAAAGATAGCGAAAATCGGAGATCGTGGCAAAAAGTTATGAGCTCGGAAGCATAAAAAGTACATCTGACTTCAACCAGCAATAGATGCAGTAAAACAGGAAAATACTGAAAAATAAACTGAACCAAATGAAAGTGCTCGGAACCAACTTTCCGGCGATATCTCGTTTGCCCAATTTTGATACCGTATGCCCAAGTTATGCAAAAAAGAAAAAAAACTGCTTCTTTAGAGAAAACTAGGGTTAGGAGGGGCAAGGAGAGGCCGTACGGACGCTGACGTCATGCTGACGTCAGCGGTTCACGGGCATAAATTTGACAGCCTGCAAGCCGTCACCGCAAAAAATCACTCCCTGCAGAAAAATTTTTAGGCCGTTGGTCACCATATGACCGCGGGCTAAGCAGAGTTGGCTGGAGTGGGCCGGGGGGCCGGGCGCGAGCACCTGGTCATCCATATGACCTCGGCCGAGCAGGGGAGGGCCCGCGGGGGCTAAAGGACCCGGTGGCGGGTGGGCTGAGCGCCGCTCAGCGGTGGCGGACTGGCGGCGGAGGATGGCGGTGGCGGGAGCGGTTTATACTGGAGGCGCCGGCACAGAACCCGAGATCGGCATTTTTTGATTTTTTTTTCGATTTTCGTGCCTCGTGAAGCGTGCTGGGGAGGCCGTACGGCTTCCCTAGCAAAAAAATTTTGCCTCAAAAACCAACTGCTCGAAAATGGACGATTTGACAGGCGTTTCTAGGGTTTTGGGGCGCTGCGAACGCGATGGCGACGTCCGTTTGAGCCCATAGTGTCCCGAAAATTTGACTACCCCCAGATCTTGCAAAAAACGATGCCTGTGGAAACCCTTGCACTTGAAACTCACTGAGAAGCCATATCTTCAGATCACGAACAGGCAGCGGCAGGTCTGGAGCTCTGATACCATGTTAGAATCCAAGATCACCTGCATGCAAATGGATACCTGTCACATGCAAAAGACATGCAAAACCAAGAAGATGTTCTGCAAACCTCAAAGTGTAAAATGCATTATTAGAATCTCAGTTATTACAAAGAGATCAATCCTTATGAAGGAGATCAAGAAACCCTAAAAGGGAAACCCTAAATGAAACCCTAGTGTGCACACTTAATAATTAATAAATAATTATTAATGCGCCTAAGTTTAGCTTAAGCAACTAGAGGAATAAGTGACTTAATTAATTAACCAGTATGATGTAATTAATTAAGCATAATAAAATATTACTCTAACATGTGCAAATAAATGCAATTAGGTGGAATTTGAAATTTGTGAAATGACAAGTTGGAGGGAGAGGAGAAATGGAGTAAATGCAACTTGGCTCAAGGCAAAGGAAATTTAAGAGGCCTTTAATTCCTTGCTGGATGTACTCATCCCTTTTGGAGGGATTTTCAAATTTGAAGAATAATCCCTTTTGATGCCAAGTTGAGGGAAAATAGATGAATTAATAAATCAATTAAATTGATTTATTTGTGCAAGTTGTAAAATCAAGAGGATTAAAGTGATTAGGATTTAATTACTAAAAACCTCTACAAATAAAAATATTCCATAACCTATAAAAACTGCTAAGTATATTAATATCTATAAAAATGAGTTACAAATCTCTCTCTCAACAAAAATGCAAGAGGATGAAAGGCGAGAAGTAAAGGAAAAAGAATAAATTTTTCCAATATATACAATAAGCATGCATACAACAACCAAGAGGTGGAACTCTATGAGAATTGAAAGTGATAAAAAGGCAACATGCATCTCACGAGCAAGAACAAAAATTCCTGAAAAAGAGGCCCTCTGATGTAGTGAACTAAGCTCAAACAGCAAAAAACTCGGCCTCATATCATGTCCAACTAAAGTGAAACTCATAATGGCTCAATTATGCATGGAGGTGGCACTCAAACTAAACTGAAAACTCCTAACGCATTGATTGGAACTCAACTTCACATCTAAATCAATCATGCATGATTGGAGGGGTAACTTGATGTTAATGTTTGCATCTTAAAATAGTTAAAATTAATTAAATGATTTATATTGCATCATTTAATTAATTAACCTCACATAGTTTTAATGCAACACATTACATTGGAGATACCTCAATACCTAAATTCCAATCATGCATGTGCTCCATTCCACATGGGATGAGGACTTAGTAAATTTTCAAAGAAAATATATATTAAGTTATACCCATGGCCTTTGGAAAAAAAATGTGACAAAATGGCCCATTGTCATAGTGGCAAACTTTAGGGTTTGAAACCTTAAGCAAATGTATCAACATATTATTTTCAATTTCATGTCTCAAAGCTTCGTGAGGAAGCTAGCCACCGACCTAGGGTTTAGATACTGCTTCAATGGTAGATTTGAGGGATTCAACAAGGTTCTCCACTTGTTTTGCAAACATTCTCTCATTTAATAGCCACAACTTATCATTATTTTTTGGTGTATGTCGCTTTATGCTTCCTCTGATAATGTTTCTCCTCCATTTGATCTCGCCATGGATGCCTTGGCTTCAAGCTCATGGAAGAACCTACATGCGGGTTTTTGGAAAATATTTCTTGCACAACAACCTATGTAAGTATCATCATTCAAGCATTGCATTGTTGAGTTTGTAAAATAGAATGCAAAAATGAGTGAACTCTCCTCTGCTTGCTTCTTATTTTGTCTAGTATCTTTGATTTCTTTATTCTCCAAGTGGTAGTATTCACTCATGTTCTAGAAGGAGGAAATAGATGAACAACATATGTCACTATAGAATTGCTAAAATTTACTTAGGAACCCTGCCCTTTCATGCACGTGATTTTTGACTGTATTCATGGTCGTGGCTTCTCTCATTGAAAATGATGGACCCTTGTTTAATTTCATTGGTTTTAATAGCTTGTCTGGAATCCCATGATCTTGAAATTTTGTAGGTACTCCTCTTTATTTGATTATGAGCTTCAAATAGTGGTAAATAATCTTTATGGTAGAAATGAAACTCCAGGCCATGACCATATATATTTTTCTGAGTGTGTGTCTCTTTATTTTTGTATTCATGGCAGTGGCCTCTTTCTTCTCCTAGGTTTGAACTCTCAAATTTTTTGCAAGCCATGGGTTGCATTTACTTCATTTGGGTATTTGTATTATCTTGTAGAAAAAAATTCATGCTTTCTAGGCATCTTCACTTTGTGGCTTCACAGAGCAATCTTAGTTTTAATGAATACTTAAAAAACTTCTCCTAGACACCCTTGTGGGTTCAGCCACCTGATGCTCTCTTTACTATGGTTGTAGAATATGCACATAGTCTCTTTTTTATTGTCTCCATTAGGGTATCCCTATTTTGAATGAGCTTGAGAGTTTTTACCTTTCGGTATGTGACCTAAAGTTCTTTATGAAATCTTTGATGACTCACTGTATTATGATGAGGCTTTGCTTAAACATTATAACTGTTTACAAATATGAAGTCCTCCTTGAGAGCAATATGATAGTATGTTCTACTTATGATAAATTATTACACATTTTATAGTCCTATGACTATTTGATAGGCTATCACCATTCAGATTGTAATGTGGTTTTCCTTGTCATCAATGTAATTATACTTGTATTATGAACTTTTGGTTTATCATTATGCCAAAATACTAGTAAAAAAGCTCCTGCATTGATGTTGACTTGTACAATTTACTCTTCAAGATAGAAGTTTTCTCTTGGTGGTCTGTATCAACATAAGTTTACTTTCCCTTTATCTTTTCTAGTATAAATCAACATTATGTTGCATCTATTTTGAAGACCCGTGTCTATGGTCTTGAAAACAATGACACTTTTCATTCTATAAATGTATTGGGCTCCATAACCTTCGAACCTCTCATGGCCTACTGGATTCAACCTTAAAATATAATGACTTTGTTATGTTCCTCTTACCAGTGACTTTGCACAATTGCACTCTAATTTTCTTGTATTTTCTATTAGTCCATTGTTGTTACACTGGCACTTATTCCATGTTCATGTATTGTCCTCTCCTTGAATTCATTTTCATATGTGTGCAAAACTCTTGTGGCTCTTCTGAAAACTTCAAACTTGTCTATTCTATGATTATCAAGCATTGAAATTACTACCCCTTTGAGGTATCAATAGTAAGCATTGATTTCTTCTTGATGTTGCTTATGTTATTGAAATTTCTTGTCCTATAAAGATAATATTCTCTCTTCTTGAAGCTCTCACAACATGGAATGCTCATTTCTCTCATTGTCCTCTAATGACTGTATATACCACTAGTTGATACAACATCATAATGATTACAAAAAGTAATACTAGTGTGCTTATCATGTGACAACAATAAAATCAAATAACAGTGATGTAAAATGAGAAAATAGCTTGTAAGGTGATGTGAAAGTTTGATGAACTGAATATGAATATTGATTTGTAGTGAAAAATATATACACCTTGTAATTGATGTGCCCGATTGACATATAATCAAAATACATTGATTTTGCTATTTTGTTGTAATCATTGATAAGTACTATTTTTTGTTACACTGCAGTAATGTATTGGTGTCCATGCCATAGGGACCTCCCTATGAAGATTTCGTTGTGTTGTCCATGGTGACCATTGTGACCTTCAAACTGCATAGTTATTTGTAGCTCAAGTATGTTGGGCTCTACCCTTGTGGGAGCCCATTTTCCTCCACATACTGAAATACTGAACATAATGAATCAACAATTAAATATGTACCTATACCTACACAATGAACAAACTTGTTAGCAAAATAATTGAAGTTGAAAGCTTCCATTGATCTTTGTGCTCTTTGAACATCTGCTTCTTTGATAACTTAATCATTTGATGTATGCTTTGAACGAATGTGGATTATATTTTTTTTGGTAATGTAGGAATGAGGAAAGATCCTATTTTTCATTTCTCTAACATCATTCTTCAATAGTCTTGCATGGAACAAAGAAGTTTGGAGCAAATCATCCTAGCAATATGACAACTAGAAGACAAAAATCTTTCAACGATTCATCATTACAAGAAATGACGAATCACTCTCTTTCTTATGCTTATACTATCTTCAATTGTATATTTTTTAGTTCCTTATTGTATATATCTTTTGATTATAGAAATCAAAATAAGCTACTCCCATGGCTTGTGTGGGACTTTGATTTGTACAATATGAACAAAACAACATTTTTATGCAATTGCATAGGTTCCTCTATTACAATTATTGCATAATAATATTGGAAATTCACAAATAATATGATTTTGGAATATAATGAATACTTTAGCAAAAAAAATGAATATCTTGTGTACCTTTTGGCTTGAATTTGCAATTCCACTCTACCTGTTTTGAGCTATAGCTAAAAATAGGTAACAATTTGGTGACCTGTACATAGTTTTTGCTTGTGAAACACCATAGACCAGTTATGTAGCTTATCCATTGGGCTTGGAGTCATTACTTGCTCATATTTTATGTGAAAAAACTTTGTAACTCAGCCGCAAACCACACAAACTGAAAGAAATTACTAAAACTTTGTTTAAGATAGAGCCAAAAATATGTGCAACATTTGCACTTATTGAAAGAAAAAATTGAAAAGAAACTATCATGCAATGAGAACTTATTTAAAGTAGTGGTAGTGCTCGAACATGACCATTGAATGGTTGTGAGAAATAGCCTCCCTTCCTTATCACCAAAGGATGCTTCAAATCCTTAAGATCAACCCAAAAGATGTATGGAAATAATAAAAAATTGATTAACTATTGTAGAAGAGTTTGGAACATCACAAAAGGCACACCTTCTCACTTGATTGACCACCCAAGATGTTATTTTCAGGTATATATATATATATATATATATATATAAGATTATCTTGCTATTTCTCTCTAGTTGCAATCACATGCTTTGGCAGAATCATGACTTGTAATTCTGTAGACTCCTCTTTAGACAAATATTTGATCGAACATCATTTTGAGAGGATACAACTTAGCATCTCAGTGCTATCTTCATATTTATACACTATTGTCCTCTCATCTTTTTTATTAGACTGCTCCATTTCAAGTCTAATATTTTCTTCCTTCAAAGATGCTATTTCATCTTCCATCTCAATTTCAACTTGATCTAAAAGAGTTGATTCATATGAACAGAATGAAGAAACGCTTGCTTCTTTGATCTGAACAGGTTGATCTGAAAGAGCTGGCTTATATGATTGTAGCTTATCATCTATGTTAGAACAAAAAACCTCTATGATGCCTGAAAACACATTTTCATTTAACTCATAACTTTGCATTAATTTCATATGAGTTTTATCATTTAGTTGTTCCATACCAGGCATAGGTGCTATTATACATGTAATATCCTCATTTTCATCAACAAATAGAGGAAGTTCATTAAACAAATCAGAAAAAATATGAGATTCAATTTCAATTTCCTTTATATGAACATGTTCAATTTGTTCTCGTTTCTCATCTAAGCTTGAAACAAAGGTTTCAAGGTCATTCCAAAATAGGGCTTCTTCATAGTCTTTGTTACTTTGTGGCATGAGAAGGCTTACCTTAGATTTAAGATGATCCTTCTTAAACACAAGTTATAATTTGCTTGCTTGTTCAATTTGGAAAACATCATGCATATCATTTTCATTAACCTTCAAAACATAATAGTCCTCCTGTTGTCTCAAATGGACTGAGGGTTCAATCTCATTCTGAAGCAGCAGTACATCATGTTCTGCAATTTTTTTTGGGTGTTCTAAATTAACTGATAAGTCAAGTACCTGTGTGCTCTTTTCAACTTGCTCAATAAAACTAGGTAATTGATCAAATAGATAAACCAATTGTTCTTCCTCATATGGTGCCTTCTCCAATGAAGCTTGGGCATCCTACCTCTGTAAGTGAATATTTTTGACTGGTAACCCCTATACTCTACTTTCAATTATTTTATAAATAACATTTTTTTTTTTTCAAATGAATCAGAATCCAAGGGGTTCAGTAGCAAGTTTGAACCAATATCCTCTTCACATGTACTATGGTAATTTTGAGCTGGGGGCATAGTACAAATAGCAACAACTTCCCGATCCTTGTTCATTCTTCTGCTGCTCCAATCGGTAAACTTGCAAAGCTAAACGAAATGGGTTTACATTTATAATCTTCTCCATAAGGAGTAAGGTGTCTTGATCAATAAGCTACTTTGTAATTACACTAGGCTGTACTAGATTACTTTCCTCTACTTGTGAAGGATGAAGGGTTGTAAAACTTGGGATTTCATACCTTTGAATTACTTCCCCTTGAAAATGATCTGAAATGCAAGAATTTTTTTGGATATCATGCTTTTGAGTAAGTAAAGACTTGATCTGCTCCTCTTGTAGAACTAAATCCCTCCTGAGCTTTTCTTCAAACTGTATCCTTTATGTGTCCAATTCTTGCTTATGAAGAAAGGCCTAATAGTCTAACTCCTACTGCTACATATCAAACTCTTTATACCTCCTGCATTCTTCTATCTAATTTTTGATGTCTAACAATATGTCCTTGGTGTTATCCATGCTATTCTTCATATCATTAATCTTTTGGAGCTGAATCTGAGTGTATGCAGATTGATATGGAGGTTAAGCAGGGGTGGGTGGGTGGAAAGCATAATAAGCATGCTGGTTATTTGTTGTGGCATAGTTGTTTGGGATAAAACCAGTAGCATAATTGGCTTGATATGGTTGATAAGGATGTGGATAGGCAAGACTTTCAATCAACTTTAGAGCCGATTATGTCATTAATGGGGGAATATATAATATAAATAATAAATTATGTGTTACATCACACATTTATATTTCCATGTTTCATCCACATCCATATGAGGCATCTATGGTGGAGTCCATTTGTAGCATCCCTCTGATCACTACCGCTCACTACACCTTTCTTTGAGCATTCACTACACTCTTCTTGTCAAATTCTAAATCACGCATTCATATTTCATTGCAGATATTCTAATTTTGTCAATGCTGTTAATTTATATTCTTCTTTGTTTTCATTTTGTCTCTTCCTAAGAAATAGTTATGGATTTAGAAACTTACAAATGTTGACAAGAAAGAAAATTTAGAAAGCTTTAACTATGATTAAAGATTTAAAAACATGGAAGAAAATTTATAGACCTTGAAGTGGGTATACATGCTGACTATGAAAACCCGACATCTTTACTCATATAATTAGCTGGAAATAAAAAATAAAGCTTGTGTTTGAAACATACCAGCATTGGGTCTTGTTGAAACCAGTTTATATGCTCAGAGTCACTAGGTATAAATAACCTCTAAAAGGTAAAAATAATGTTGATGTATATATCAAAATAGTAGCTTGCAACTTTTGAATTCTTCTTTCTCTGAAGTGTGCTTCAGAGTCCCACCGGGCGTGCCAAAAATTGTTATCACAGGGATTTTCCCCTAGATGCAAAGCTATAAAGCTTTGCAATCCTATGTAACATTGGACTAGTTCCAGGTTTTGGGTACCCTATACGAAACTAGACCTCTGGATTCTAGGTCGGCTTCCTATGTAATTTTCTAGTTATGGTCTAAAACTTGATTGGAAAAGGGAAAAGGATTAAAACTAATGCAAATCTAGAATTAAATATGAATGGTAAACACCTAAATGTAAATGAAGATTAGAATTATTCACAACTATTAATCATACAATCTATTTTCACAGCTCGAACTAGGCAATCTAATCACATAAGTATTTCATAAAAAGGCTTGATCATCTATCTTCTACGAAGGAAATCGTGTTTTCACAACCTGAAGGAAAGATAAACCAGTTGCACAACCTATGACCTATAACTAAAACTGCTCAAGTATAAATGCATCCATGAATGACATAGAAATTTAAAGGTTTTGAAATAAAAACTCATTAAATTTGAATGAAAATCATTTAAAACATATAAGACCCCTGAGAATGAGAAGGATAACACTTGATTTTAATGAAATAGAAGGAAAACATCTCTACAAATAACAATATTCCATAACTTGTAAAAACCGCTCAATATATTAATCTCTATAAAAATGAGTTACAAATCTCTCTCTCAACAAAAATGCATGAGGATAAAAGGCAAGAACTAAAGGAAAAAAAATATTTTTTTCCAATATATATAATAAGGCATGTGTAAAGTAGCCAAGAGGTGGAACTCTATGAGAACTGAAAGTGATAAAAAGGCAATATGCTTCTCATGAGAAAGAACAAAAATTTCTGAAAAAGAGGCCCTCTGATGTAGTGAACTGAGCTCAAACAACAAAAAACTTTGCCTCATATCATGTCCAACGGAAGTGCAACTCATAATGGCTCAAACGTGCATGGAGGTGGCACTCAAACTGAACTAAAATCAAACTCAAATTCACGTCTAAATCAATCATGCATGGTTGGAGGGGTATCTTGATGTTAATGTTTGTATCTTAAAATAGTTAAAATTAATTAAATGATTTATATTGCATCATTTAATTAATTAACCTCACATAGTTTTAATGCAAAACATTACATTGGAGATACCTCAATACCTAAATTCCAATCATGCATGCACTCCATTCCACATAGGATGAGGACTTAGAAATTTTTCAAAGCAAACATATATTAAGTTATACCTGTGCCCTTTGGAAAAAAATGTGACAAAATTTCCCATTGTCTTAATGGTAAATTTTAGGGTTTGAAATCCTAAGCAAAGGTATCGACATCTTATTTTCCATTTCATGTCTCAAAGCTTCATGAGGAAGTTGGCCGCTGACCTAGGGTTTGGATATTGCTTCAATGGCAGATTTGAGGGCTTTGACAAGGTTCTCCACTTGTTTTTCAAGCATTCTCTAGCTTAATAGCCATGACTTATAATTATTTTTTGATGTATGTCGCTTTATGCTTCCTCTAATAATGTTTCTCCTCCATTTGATCTCGCCATGAATTCCCTAGCTTCAAGCTCATGGAAGAACCTGCACGCGGGTTTCTAGAAAATATTTCTTGTAGAGAAATCTATGTAAGTATCATCATTCGAGCATTGCGTTGTTGAGTTTGTAAAATAGAATGCAAAAATGAGTGAACTCTACTTTGCTTGCTTCTTATTCTATCCAATATCTTTGATTTCTTTATTCTCCAAGTGGTAGTATTCAATCATGTTCTAGGAGGCAATAGATGAAAAACATATGTCACCATAGAATTGCTAACATTTCCTTAGGAACCATGTCCTTTCATGCATGCGGATTTTGGTTGTATTCATGGTCGTGGCTTCTCTCATTGAAAACAATGGACCCTTGTGTAATTTCCCTCTCATGGGTTTTAATGGTTGTGTTTGGAATCTCATGATCTTGAAATTTTGTAGGTACTCCTCTTTATTTGGTTATGAGCTTCAAATATGGGTAAAGAATCTTTATGGTAGAAATGAAACTCCAAGCCACGACCATATTCATTTTTCTAAGTGTGTGTCTCTTTATTTTGATATTCATGGTAGTGGCCTCTTTCTTCTCCTGGGTTTGACCTCTCAAATTTTTTGTAGCACATGGCTTGCATTTACTTCAAATAGGTATTTGCATTATCTTGTAAAAAATAAATTCATGCTTTCTGGGCATCTTCACTTTGCAGCTTCATAGAGGAATCTTAGTTTTAATGAATACTTAAAAAAATTCTCCTAGACACCCTTGTGGGTTCAGCCACCTATTGCTCTCTTTACTATGGTTGTAGAATATGCTCATAGTCTCTTTTTTACTGTCTCCATTAGGGTATCCCTATTTTGAATGAGCTTGAGGGTTTTTACCTTTTTGTATATGACCCAAAGTTTTTATGAAATCTTTGATGACTCATTGTATTATGACAACGCTTTGCTTAAACATTTTAACTGTTTACAAATATGAAGTCCTCCTTCAGAGAAATATGACAATGTGTCTACTTATGATAAATTCTTGCACATTTTATAGTCCTATGACTATTCAATAGGATGTCACCATTCAGATTGTAATGTGGTTGTCCTTGTCATCAACAGAAGATTCCTTCCCTTTATCGTTTCTAGTATAAATCAACATTATGTTGCATCTATTTTGAAGACCTGTGTCTATGGTCTTGAAAACAATGACACTTTTCATTATATAGATGTATTGGGCTCCATAACCTTCAAACCTCTCATGGCCTACTAGATTCAACCTTAAGAGATAATAACTTTGTTTTGTTCCTCTTACCAGTGAATTTTCACAATTACACTATGATTTTCTTGTCTTTTCTATTAGTCCATTATTGTTACACTGACACTTTTTTCATGTTCATGTACTGTCCTCTCCTTGAATTCATTCTTATATGTGTGCAAAAATCTTGTAGCTCTTCTAAGAACTTCAAACTTATCTATACTATGATTATCAAGCATTGAAATTACTACACCTTTGAGGTATCGATAGTAAGCATTTCTTGCTTCTTGATGCTACTTATGTTATTGAAATTGCATGTCCTATAAAGATAATTTTCTCTCTGCTTGAAGCTCTCACAACATGGAATGCTCATTTCTCTCATTGTCCTATAATGACTGTATATACCACTAGCTAATACAAAATCATAGTGATAACAACAAGTAATACTAGTGTGCTTATCATGTGGCATCAATAAAATCAAATAACATTGATGTGAAATGAGAAAAAAACCTGTAAGGTGATGTGAAATTTTGATGAATTGAATATGAACAATGATCTGTAGTGAAAAATAAATACATCTTGTAACTGATGTGCCTGATTGACATGTAATTAAAATACATTGATTCTACTATTTTGTTGTAATCATTGATAAGTACTATTTTATATTACACTACAATAATGTATTGATGTCCATGCCATATGGACGGTCCTATGAAGATTTGGTTGTGTTGTCCATGGTGACTATTGTGACCTTCAAATTAGATAGTTGTTTGTAGCTCAAGTATGTTGGGCTCTACTCTTGTGGGATCCCATTTTCCTCCACATATTGAAATCTTGAACATAATGAATCAGCAATTAAATATGTACTTGTACTTGCACAATGAACAAACTTGTTAGAAAAATAATTGAAGTTGAAAGCTTCCATTGATCTGTGTGCTCTTTGAACATCTACTTATTTGATAAATTAATCATCTGATGTATGCTTTGAACGAATGTGGATTATGATTCTGTTGGTAATGTAGGTATGATTAAAGATCTGATTTTCCATTGCTCTAGCATCACTCTTCAATAGTCTTTCAAGGAATGAAGAAGTTTGGAGCGGATCATCTTGGCGATATGACTACTAGAAGACAACAATCTTTCAATGATTTTTCATTACATGCAATGACAAATCACTCTCTTTCTTATGCTTATACTATCTTCAATTGTATAGTTTTCAGCTCCTTATTGTATATATCTTTTGATTATAGAAATCAAAATAAGCTACTCCCACAGCTTGTGTGGGACTTTGATTTTTACAATATGAATAAAACAACATTTTTATGCAATTGCATAAGTTCCTCTTTTACAATTATTGCATAATAATACTGTAAATTCACAAGTAATCTGATTTTTGAATATAATGAATACTTTGGCAATTTTTTTGAATATCTTGTGTACCTTTTGGCTTTAATTTGCAGTTCATCTCTACTTGTTTTGAGTTGTAGCTAAAAATAGGTAACAGTTAGATTAAATCAAATAAAGATTAATTTATTTAATTTAAAAGAGATTACTTTAGAGAGAAATTAAATAAAGTGCATTATTTAATTACCAGAGGGGTTATCAGATTAATTAAATAAAAATGATTTATTTAATTAATAGAAGTGAATGACTTAATTAGATAAATTTTATTTATTTAATTAAGAGAGGAAATATGATAAATTTAATCAAACAATGATTATTCAATTAAATTGATTAGTAAATGGGATGATTCGGGAAGAAGTGATGTTAGTAAGATCAAGATCAGATGTGTAAGATCAATCAGTATATTTTTCATGTCTACAATTTCTATGTTTTCAATGAAAAGATATGGTACTTGTAGCCTTTTATACATCCTTTGGAACCATGTATTGAATATGGACAATGGTTAATTGGGTTCTTTTCAAATGGTAGCAAACTGATGGTAAAGGATTGTTGGATCAATATATACTCATAAATGGTTGATGAAGGCTATCACTAAATCTACCCATCCGAGTATAGATCCAGTGGTTTGGTTCAAGTACCAGTTGTAGGTGGTGTCCTCTAAGGAATATGGGAAGAGGTGACAAGCCACATCCTCATGTTGGATTTGACCTCTTACACATGCATATTTAAATGCTTTAATTTTCTCTAGAATTTTGTGACTCTGTGTGGGAATATCTAGAGTAAAAAAATTTAGGGTTCTTTGGCATATCATGTATCCCACCTAGGATGGTACCTAGTGGTGAAGGGTTTCTAGCGAAGAACATCATTGGTGGTGGTAGTGGATTTTTTTGTTGAGCTTGTAGTATGACAGGAAATCTAGGGGGTTTCAAGGGTTGTGGTTTGTTTCTATGAAAATTTTAAGTCAAGTAGGAAATTTGAGTTCTAAGATTAGCTCCGAATGAGGGGTAGACCTCAAAATGCATTCAAACCTATCAAGTGAGAAAGACAAAAATTTGATCTGATTTGTTTCCTAAAAGGGATCTCCTTTTAGCACTAAATTTTTTTATGGCCAAATTGACACAGCAACATGCAAGCGAGGTATTACTACATAAATTCTCCTGAAAAGAGCAACTAATCTAGGAAACTAATTACTCTCCAAGGTCTTGGTGGTTGGTTCATAAAAGTGCTACTCAGTGGTCAACATGGATGCAACTTCAAGGGGCCTTATTGGTTCAAAGATAACAAATAAGATATATTAATTCTAAAACTAAACTAACTATCATATTTAAAATAAATTAAAAAAGATAGAACAGGGCCTAGAAAAGAAAACATGAATAACAATCATCTCCATCCAAACTTGCAAACTTTTAATGAGCTATACATTTTTCCTTTAAAATAAAACTAATAAAAGAACTAACTTGTAAACATTTACACATCTAGGTTCATTCATAGTGCAAGTATTAAAACATAAAACCATTCATTTCCAAAAAATAATGTCCATTGCATTACAGATTTTTCTATATATATATATATTAACTCATTTCAAAGATTACAAATTATAAACAAAGAGGAATACCATTCACAACGACATCAAAATAGTGTAAATTCAGCTCCTTCTATTGGTTAACTTCAAATAAGTAGAATTTACATTTAGCAAACTTCATTGGTGCACGAAGAAAACTTTGTCTTTCATATCACTATCTAAAACTAAAAGTAATATTATTGAATAGCAGAAAAACTTGAACTAAAACTATAAGTCTTAGGATGCAAATTAGACTTCAATTGGCAGACCTTTATATTGAGGAGAAACACCATATATATAGAGAAATTACAAAGAAAGTTTGCCACCAAAAATGACTACAAGAAATCCAAAAATCAAGGTGCCCAACATAAAAATCAGGGAAAAATCAGCAATATTGGTTCAATCTGGAGCTAACTATTGCACAAAACTAATGACTAGGGAAAGTAGTTTTCTTTTTCCAAATGCATTGTAGAAGCACTCCACTTCACTGGCAAGTTGCCCCAAGCTAATTGTTGTTCAATCCCTATAGAATAGGACGGCTCCTAGAGGTTGAATTTGTTAACTTTATTCCTTTTCAAAAATAGAGTATTCTTATTTTTATTTTCCATTCTTGTTCTATTTCAAGTACTCCTCAAAATTGCTAAAGCATTTCTCAAGGATCTCTTCATCAAGTCCATCTACCCACTCTAATTTGAACTATGATCTCTCGAAATTTTCTTTAGCTTCCTTAGTAGCCTCATGCAATTGACTGATGTCTCTTGAAGCCCACTTGGTATCAAATCTGATTGTCATTGATTCATCCAACATAGTCCCATCAATGACATCTCCCCCCTTTATCAACTTTTTCAACTGACTATTCCATTCACCTTTTACCTCCTACAACAAGCCTAACCCATGACACAAATGAGAACTTAGAAATTTTTTGATGGTGACACATCCAACAATCTACTCAAATATCAATGTGATCCCACACCTCATGTTGAACCTTAAGCAAACCTATTCTATTCTCAATGAAATTTTTTGACCAGAAGATAATTCTATTAATGGACTTATCAATATACCCAGGACTCTCATCACCTAAGATCCCTTATTCGATCATTTTTTCCCTAGGAAACTTGTTTATGATTTTTAACTTCCTCAAACATTCTCTATATTTCTATTCCTCCTCCCATAATTTCTAAGCATATTCGACTATCTTCTTATCGAATGTACTTCCTTCATCATAGTATTTACATCCTTCATTAAAAATTTCTTCTACTTCTTTCCTAAGGACATCAATCCAATTATCAAATATTTGAGCCTTCATTTTCATCTCATTCAGTTCATCAATTTCTTTGTGGCTCATTAACATTTAAACCTTTGATGAAATTGGCTGCTCGAAAACTTGTGAAGTAAGGTCCTTCAAGAATTTCTTTATTTTTCCCACTTGGGCCTTCAAATCATCCTTCAAGAATCACCATTCTTGATTTCACTGATGTTGCAACAATTTCAATGAGTGTCATTTGTTTATTTCTATTCTACTTTCCCAAGTTGATTGTACTTACTTGGTAATCTAAGGCTTGCAATTATTTATCATTCTTATCCACCACTGGGGTTCCAACTTCAATGATCGAATCCCCATCATCTATGAGCCTAGTGGAGTGAATAGCCTTTCGTTTCTTCTTTGGATTTACCTTCTCCAAGTCTTTTCTCATATCATCCCAACTTATTGGTTGGGCCTGAAATTCTTGTCTCTTCTCCAAACTTAGCTTCAAACATGTTGGAATAGTTGGTGGAGTTTTCACTTGTTGAGTAATGACTGATGTTTGTTTATGAGGTGGTGGAGGTTCTAGAATTGTGTTGGTTACTTGTTTAGAGGTAGAATTTTTTTTCTCTAGCTTTTCCTTCTCGGCCTCTTCTCGCACTTTCCTTAGTGCTTCCTCTTGCTCGGCCTTCTCCTGAGTTTCCTTCTCTTGTTCAGCCACATGTTGGGCTGCTAATTATTTTGCACTACCAAAAATCTCTTTTTGTTCCTCCTCTATGAGCACATGGTCCAGATTAACATCATTACCTTCATCAAGAGGTATATCCTCATCACCATAGTCATCCTTTTCTTCCTCATATAGAGGAGTCTCTTCAGTATTAGATGGAAGTGGAGAATCTGAGATATTCATCACTTTATCCTTTTCTTCCTTAGCAACCACCTCTTCTAACTATGACAGGGCAACATGAGTCTCTTCTATCATGGCCTCTACTCCAAGGTATATTGTGGCAATTGGATTTATGCTTGCCCCTGAGATCACTCCACCTGATGTAGTTATGAATGACTCTATGGCCTCTTGTATATTTTCATTCAATTCATTAAATGAATCATCATATTCCTCCACCACTTGTGTTGACCTTCCCCTCAGGATTTTATACCTTTTGGTTGCAATGGAAGAAGATGGCTCACTTTGTGAAGCTTTTGATTCTTTCCTCTTTCTAGTGGCTCTCCCTTGAGGCTAGTTTATGTGGAGGTCAATCTATTTTAGGATACTATCAACAACCACTTGTGAGATCTTATTTATATCAAATTATTCCTTCTCCATCCAGTTGATGGGATCCAAGTCCTTTGTTTCTACTTCATCAACCTCATATTGAGGGTCCAAAATAATACCATCATCAGGAATCTCTTCAAGTATATCCTCATTTACACTGAAGTCTCTCATCTGAGGAATGGTAAGTCTTTCATACCTTCTCCTTCTCACTTCAAAATCATCTTGCAAATCAACCCATAAATCTTCAATGTGAAGCTCATGACTGGGAAACAAGGAAGCATACAAACCATTCATCTTTCCTTTCTATATGAAATTTAAAATTTGGCAAGCTAGGAACTCCTTTGTTTCTGAACTGGTTGCTATTGTTGTTGAACAAGAAGAAAATCCTAACTCCAATAGGAAAACCAAACAATCTGCACCCTTATGCTTACTTGCAATTTTTGCATTTATTTCTACTAGTTGATGAGATAATTCCACCAGGACCATTCTACCACTACAACATCTTGGTAATATAGAGGGAGTCTTCTCAAAACTAAATAATCTGATGTAGGTCATCTTGGGATACTATATGAACCAATTACCCTATTCTCTATTAAATGTCATGGAATCCTTGGTTAGCCTGAAGACAATGTCTCCTACTAGTTAATGAGGACATACAAGAAGGCACCATTGACTCTCCTGAAATTCTTCTCTACCTTCTTCAACTCCAATTGATCATAATAGTCCCATACCTTTCTTTGACCTAGTACTTCTTCGAGGATCCCCATTGTTTTCAAACCTAGGAAGTTCCCCATCCTTGAAGCACAATAAAAAACATACGAACTCATATAGAATTACTTAGTGTCCCTTACCTTAGTCATTTGGTTATGAATGGCATCACAAACCATTTTCCCCAATCTATGTATTACTTCCCCTCAAAGATAATCTGAATAAAGTGAAACATCTAGGTCTCAAAGGAATGTGAATCTTCTTTCTCAAAGGTTCTAGACAAAAATGTAATTACATCCCCTACTTTAGAAGTGAAGTCTTACTGTTTAGGCTTAGTGGGGAGTTTAGCTATTGAATTCTCTATTTTTAACCATTTCTTGTTCATTTACCTTAGTGGAACCCTTAAAATTTTCCTCGTTCCATAGAATTTCATGTTCAAATCTTGATAGCTCATCTTAATTGTCACTAGGGTTGGGGTTTTAAAGGTCCTACTCATGTTTAAACCCTTCTTTGGCCCTTGAGATTCTATTTTTGTGTTGATCAACTATATCCAGTTACCGGTCACTTCATAATCCTCTTGTGGCCTTATTCCCCATCGTTTTACTAGCCCCAACATTAGTCATATCGTCATGGCTAGGAGGCCCCTCTTTTAAAACAACTTTAAGCCCATGTGCTTTAAGACATCTTCAGTTAAGCCATCGATGGTCCATTTCCCATCACGTGTTTGTTTGATAATGTCCATGTGTAACACTTGATGAGTGATGCAGTTAATATTTTAACCCATCGCTAGCCTTTTAACTATCATTGGTTGTCTTGTGTAGACTACAGGTGAACCCGTGACCGTCAATATGTGAGTTGTTTCCCATTATGTGGGAATGAGGCCTTGTTGGTTGCAATTGGCCAAGGAGAAGATAACATGTGATGATTGATGTGAATGTATTCAATGGTCAAGAGTCCTCTATGATTAAACTCAATGGCTCATTGTTCATTGGTGGCCTTCCCACTATCTCTAGTTGCTTTCTATTTTTCAAAGTGGATCCTATGGCCACAGATGGGTAGAGTGCCTCCCCATCATGTAGGCTTGGTTTGTCATAGGTAGGAGTTGTTCAGTCATGTATAAACATGTGATGGGCGATGCAAATGATAATATTTGATCGGGATCCTTCTACAATTGAAATTGATGGTCGACTTCTCATCCATGGCTTCGTTGCCATCACTTGATGGGGCTCCAAAGCAAGAAATGAAGGTGCGATGAGTGTTGTGATTTGTAGCCCAAATCTCCCTGTGGTTCCTAGTATCAACAATGTGTGTGTTGAGTATGATGGAGTAAGGATGAATATGGGTATGTGGCAGTTTTAAAGCATCTCCTTAGTTGTTTCTAAATATGATTAATAAAGAAATCGACAATCCTGAATGGGCCTCATTGATCAAGCTTTAAATCCTGGGTGATCGAAAGCTGAGATTCAACAATCTAATGATTGAATTTTTTCTCACGTGAGCGAGCCAGAATGGCCATTAATTGCAACATACTTTCAAATCCTCTATTTAATGAGGATCTTATGCAGTTTGTTTGATCATTTGCATTTATCAGGGCCCATAAATAATTGTCATAGGTGCTAGAGGAGTGGATTGTGGGTGATTATTGAGTTATTTCAAAGGTGGTTACTTAATATTTCCTGGTGCATAGGTTTGTTTGCATGTGGTTTGCTTTCTGTAGTTTGGCAATTTTTTGTGTCTGGTACTTTTGGGGAGTTCATTGTTCAAGTGTGATAGTTTTTTCTGAGAGTCATAGCTAGTGTTTTTTCCTATACAATTGGATTTGGTTACTATTGGTTGTTATAATGAGTGAGTTAGGTTCTCCTATTACACCAATCCATAGGTCAAGAAGATTGAGTTTGTAAGAACCATTGGTGTGTACCCGAAGAAAAACTCATTGTGGAAGAGATGCCAAATATTCCAAAGGCTAAGAGGACTATTCATAGAAAGGTTGAGAGAACCACTATCTAGAGAACCTACAATCTCTGAACAAGGACCATTTTAGAAGAATTGGTCAAGTTTAAAGGGAAAGGGCTTACAAAATTTGTGAAAGAATTAAAAAGACCAAATGAAGGTCCTAGGGTTTGTTCAGAAAAGCTCGGTGCTTTGGATATAATTTCTGATAATTCTTTAGGAGAGGAAGGAGGAGTCGACCTTGGTGCTGGCCATTGCCATGTTTCTTCGGTGCCATATACTAACTTAGATGATGAAGCAATTATTGCTACTCCACTCTCTTTCAAGAAGCTTGGTGAGGGTGTCTACTCAGCGACTGACAAGGTCAGGTGACACCCATGTTTCTCTTCTTATTGGTGTCTGGTTTTTGGGTGTTCTGGTGATTTAACTCCTACATTGCTGATTCGGTGGGTTTTTGTTGTTGATGATAATGGTGATTTTCTTCGGTCTTGGATAACGTGTTAATTTTGGTGACAACACCTTTTGGAAGGATTGTGTGGCATCTTCAACAAATGGCTTGGCAGTCTTTTTTCCATTTTACCTTTTTAATTTTCCATCATGTATAAATGACTAACTATAATGGTTTGAGAATGGGAAAAAATGAAATGAAATTAATTTTGAAATCATCATAAAATGTAACTATAATAAGCCTAACGCTTGTTGCTCTCTTGTGTTATAAAAGAGATTTCAAGGCTCATTACGATGGTCAAAAATTTGGAGTCTAGAATGGCCTAGGTAGAATATAGTGAACAAATGTAATACATAATGCATGATAGATATGCCAGAAAATTGTCTTGGGTATGAGTTTTGTATGTGATAATCTTAAATAGTTTTGCATGGATCACTGATATCGAAGAAAATCTACAAAACTAAAGTATGTACTCCCCTATATGCGGTTGTTGCAAATTATAAATAAAAATATCAAGTATCTTTTCATTTATCTTCAATGGTTTGATTGAATGTATGTGTGTGATGGGGAATGAGGTCGTTAGATCAATGATCCAAGAGGGACATTAGAGAAATATGATGAAGAAATCTAATCTACAACCAAAAAGCTCAAAATCTAAAATATGGAAACCTACACATATGAAATTGAAACTATAATAATGCAAAAATGATAAGGAATCTACTAATTACCAAAATGAGAACAAAAGATAGCTTTTACCATCTCGTGGTGAAGTATATTCGCTTGATGTTGGATTGTTCTTATCACAGGGAAGCCTCCAAACTTCATGTGCAAAGTGTGGATGAATGCTTGTTGTGTTTGGTTGATCTAAGACAATGGATGAATCTCTCTCTCAAGGATGATCTTGACAACACTTCGTTGCTCAATGTATATGAATTCTCCGATCCTTATTTGTGAGGAAAGGGGTTTGTTATATAGAAAATTATATTTGAAATGGACGATCAAGATCGTTTTGAAGAATATCTAGATCAACAATGGAGTGTGTTGAGAGGATTTAGACATGAGATAATTTTGCAAATTTGATTGCAGAATTTGTGTGATTAGGAAATAGATTGGCTAGTCAAGACTCTAATTGATCAATTAACTGAATATATGGATTAGTTAACGTTGTGATGGCTTAGTTAGGAATGTGATGTTTAGTTAACTGAATAGATGGACTAGTTAACAAAATAGATTGATTAGTTAAAAAAATTTATTGCTTAGTCAACAATCGTAATTTGCTCAATTAGAAAGTGGGTGAGGAATATGAATTAATTGATTTAATTAATTAATTCCTTTTTGGGATTTGAATGTGCAAATAGAGTTTTACTTTTGCAAACAAAGTTGCATTAGTTTGATTTGATTTTTGATAATTGATTTGAATAGTTTGATTTAATTCAAATTTTTGGAGGGAAAGTGTTGTAATTAAATTAATATTTAATAATTTAATCCACCTAGGGAAATAAGGTGATTTAGCAACATAATTAAATAATTGGCATTATTTAATTGATCAGGATGAAATAAGGTGGGATTAGGACTTTATTAAATAAATGAGATTTATTAACTTTGTCCGAAATGATGAAAAAGTGAATTAATTAAATAATGTTGTATTATTCAATTAATAGAGGAATTAGGGTTTTTGATGTCATTTTGATGTGATGCGATGTGGTGTGATGTAGTTTGATGCAGGAATGTTGCGGTATGATTTTGAGATGATGCAAGACATTACAGGATGATTTCGACCTGTTTCAGGGTGATTTTGAGATGATCTGAGACGTTACAGGATGATTCTGAACTATTTCAAGGAGATTCCAAGTTGATTCAAGATGTTATGGAATGATTTTGAGCTATTATCCAGTGTTATAGAATGATTCTGAGTCATTTCGAAGTGTTATGGGATGATTTTGAGTCATTCTAAAGTGTTACGAGATGATTCTGAGTCATTTTGAAGTGTTACAGGATGATTATGAGTCATTCCAAAGTGTTATGAGATGATTCTGAGTCATTCTAAAGTGTTATAGGATAATTCTGAGTCATTTTGAAGTGTTACAAGATGATTCTAAGTCATTCCAAAGTGTTACAAGATGATTTCAAGTCATTTTGAAGTGTTACGAGATGATTCTGAGTCATTTCAAAGTGTTACACGATGATTCTGAGTCATTTTGAAGTGTTATGGGATGATTTTGAGTCATTCCAAAGTGTTAGGGGATGATTCTAAGTCATTCTAAAAGTATTACGGGATGATTCTAAGTCATTCTGAGATGATGTGAGATGATGTTTCATATCGTTTGACGTTGTTTGAGGCTGTTCAATGTCGTTCAGTGTTGTTTGATGATGTTTGATGTTGTTTGATGTTGTTCAATATTATTTGATGTTGTTTAATGTTGTTCAATTTTGTTCGATGTCGTTTAGTGTTATGTGATAGGTGTCAAGTCAATTTTACATGTCTACACTTTTCCCCTCTTTGATACAAAGTACTAGTTGCTTTGTTTCAAAGATTATGTTTTTATGATTTTCTTTTGAAATTTTTTATGCCCCACTATGCCCCAGTGTTCAGTGGAATGATGGTAGGACTCTGTGCTACCCCCTCAAGAGGTTGACCAAAAATTTCAAGTTTTGAGGTCAGGCTCTTGACACTATTGTATTTGTGATTTCGATGGTTTCAGATGGAATATTCTATATTAATGTGCATTATTTCTCATTCATAACTTCTAATTTGTAAGTAGGAAGGTTTCCTTAGTCTAATTAGGGTTTCCTAGATGAAATTAGGGTTTTCTTGAGGTGTTATATAGGCAATTTGTCTTGAAATTGGTTCATTTTTTCTTGGTTTTGTTTGCTAAGTCTTGTCTCTAGATTCCACATTTTGTTAGTTGTTGAGGGAGAATGTCAAGATTTGAGGTTGCCCCACAATTTTCTAAGCTTGTTCGAGAGTATAGATGGCATTCAAAAATCCCTGCCCTGGTATGTACTTTTTTGATGTTTGCTTTCATCATGTTTTCATTCTCATTTTGCATGTGTGAAGTCCTATCAGACAATGCACTATTTTTTATGTTTTGGCACATTTTTCTCAGTTTTGGTGCATCTGTCATGTGATTTTCGTGTTTTTTTCCAAGATTGTTGCTTTTGTTCTAAGCATTTGTTCAAGAATTGCACACTTGTCCTAAAACTATGTAGTTGTTCTAAAACTGCACACTTGTCCTAAAACTGCACATTTGTCCTAAAACTACACATTTTCTCCTAAATTGGTGCATTTGTCTATCTCTTGTTGAGAATTTATCCTAGAATCTAGTAATTGAGTCTTTGTCCAAACCCTAGTATGTGTCTATTTACTATCCTGAATGTCATTCTTCATCATGTTTGCATTATAAAACATTGTCTTGTGTCTGTTTACCATCTGAACTGTTGTGTGTTACCTAAAAAGTGTTGTTTTACATTGCTTTGCTTGTTTTAGAGTGAAACCCTAACTTGCATTTGTTTTCCATTTAAGCATCAATTTGTCATCCTGCTTGCGTTTTGAACCCTAGGTTGTGCACATTTAGCATCATACATGTCATTTTTCATCTAGCAAGTGTCGTTTTATGCTTCTTCATTGTTTTTAGAGTGAAATCCTAACATCTTGGTTTGTCACTTTGCAGGTGAATCTTCATCCATTCATGATGAGAGAGAGACGTCCTCATCACCTATTTGATCCTATTTCCTAGTTTGATGTATTGGAGCGAGAATTTCTTGAGGTAGTGGGTTTGTATCATATTTGTTACATGTCTCCTATTAGGACCCATACTGCAATGTTGACCGCTCTTTCTGAGAGGTGGCACTTTGAGACATCATCTTTTCATTTCCCTACAAGGGAGGCAACCATTACTTTAGAGGATGTGTGGATGATTCTTCACCTTCCTATTCATGGGGATCTTGTTACGTACCATATTCGTTGAGGTTCCCATGCTATGCAGCGATTGTTAGGTGTGGATGTTCGAAATATAGAGATTGATTTATTTGACTTTGCAGATAGTGCAAACCCTATCATTCTTGTCCTTTGCGGCTTGGTATTAGGATTAGTTGTTCCCAATAGATGAGGTCAATAGTTTGCAGTTGACTGGGGTGTATGTATTGAGAGTATGCTCGAGCATGGTATGAGATATGCCTGGGGTGCCTATTTTCTTGCCCATCTTTACCGAGATATGCATGAGGTAGTGTATTAGGGTAGGAGGTCATTGTCTACAGGTGTATCCCTTTTGCATGTTTGGGCATGAAAGCATATTGCAATTACTCATCCTGATAGGATTTGGGATCGTTCTCCAAATGATCCATACTATTATTGTTATGGAGAATTTATGCACTACACTTTGCTTGGAGATTTGCCTTATTGGCACTGAGTGTTCGATGAGATGTCTAGTTTTGTATGGAGACTTTACATGAGCTAAAAGGATTGGCTAGAGGATGCGGATCAACTTATGTACTACCAATAGACTCATTGGTTACTTGGTTGTTCATCATCCATGATAGAGTGTTATCTACCCAATCGCGTTTATCATCAGTTTGGTGAGAGGCAGAGGCTAATTCCTGATTCCTATGAGGCTCGGTTTGGTCAGACTTATCAGGAGGTCCACATATGGGGTATGTAGGCTGATGCAAATATTGTTACTGCTGATTTTTCAGCACTTGCTCCAGTTGGTTGGGGTTGGTCCATTGGAGTGGTAGATCCAAGTACTACTCATGATTATGAGGAGTAGTGGTTATGACATAGGGCTATGAGGCTTACTGATCCTAGAGGTGGTCATATTATGGGCAGAGCTGGCATCACAGGTTGTCGTGGTGAGCAAAAACATGCCTAGTTTCTTGTAGAGTAGTTGGATCAAGTTCGTCATGATGAGGTAGAGGATATTCAGGATGAGTAGGTGCCTCATGCACAGGGTTAGATATAGGTTTGGATCCTCCTCCACCAGCTAGGGATGTTGAGTGGTTGCTAGCTTAGATGACTTTGGATAGAGATGCAAAGGTTACATGGTGATAGGCCGTAGAGGCTTTGGTAGATACTCTGAGGGTGGAATGAGATACTATGAGGGTTGAGCGAGATAGTGCATTTGGTAGATTGCATACCGCTAAGGCTCAGGTAGTATTACTGATAGCAGAGAGGGATTCTCTTCGGGTGGATTAGGAGAGTGATATTGGTAGACGACATGCTGCAGAGGCTCAAGTACTATTACTAACAGCAAAGAAAGATACTCTCTGGATAGAGCATGATGGTATGCATGCAGAGCGAGATAGGTATCTAAAAGAATCTACCTATTATCAGAATTTATATGATGCTACCATTCCTATGGCCTCATAGCATCCATGGTTTGGGGAGCCTAGTGTTGTGAGTGATGGCAATGGTGGTGTTGGTGCTAGTGTTGGTGATCATTCTATGAGATGTCTAGATCATTTTGATTTTCAGTAGTGTTTTTCCATCCTACTAGGGCTTTACCATTTATGATACCTGATCTTCATGCTTTTCATGGTGTAGAGGTATTTTGTAGACATGTGTTATATATATTCCTTGGTCTAGTTGAGACCTCATATATAGATTATGATTTTTGTACTTTCCTATCACACTTGTGTCATTATGGATGAACTTATGACATATTCCCTTTTTGATGATGATATATTTGAGATGTACCATCCTTGTGTCAGTCTCATTTGTATGTTTATTTGATAGTGATATATGATGATATATTTGTTTTGTTGTGCCTTTTTGATGTATGGATTTGATGTGAATGAAAGAATCATACTTTTATCTCGTTTCATGATGTGATGTACGTTTGATAAATGAATGCTCCATACATGATACATGATGTTTTTAGTTGGTTTATCATCATGATATGTATTTAAATCATTTGTGGATGTAGTATGGATATGTTACTCATGATTTGTTATGTAGGATGAGTGTTAATTTAGAAGAAATATGTTGATAGATAGAGAAATGATGTTTGTTAGTTAGTAGAAAATATGATGATGGATAGAATTGATGATGTTAATTAGAAGAAATATGATGATTTTTGTTATTTAGTATAAAATGTGGTGGATAGAATTGATGATGTTACTTTGCTTCGCTTTCAAGACTTTGTTGTTTGAACAATCCTGTTTGATGTAGCAAACAAATATGATGCACCAAGGTATGAATTACCAAAGTGACTTTGTATCTATTGCTTGGACTTTGACTATACAAACAAAGAGTATATTTGTTCATACCAAACATATGGAAACTTTTTTTTAAGTATAGGGGGGTTGCGTGAAAAACATTTTAGACCAGTCACATAGAGAGGTATAAAACACCTAACATGTAATTGCTTCACAAATTGTTTTGATACAACCTCCATACTCAATAAAGAAAGTATTCACCATGGTAATATTACAAACATATCTTAAAAAAAACAAATCGAAATGATGCTTAGTTACCCCCATTCCTTCTTCTCTAAATCCTTTAGGACATCCTTGAGAGATCCTGGGAATGAGTTCATAAAATAAATCACATAAAAGTAAGACCATAAAATGATAAAAAAAAAAGGTTGTAGTATCACTTTCCATATCTGTCTAGAGTGGGGCTATTATTCATTGTTGATCATGTCTATCGTAGGAATGAATCCGTTAAGGCATATCCCAGGATGTTGTTGGGACTTGTTTAAAAAGATAGGTAGTTGATACTTTGGATTTTATTTTTGTCTATTTTATAGTCAACTCTTTTGCGATCGTTTTTGCTTGAAAGCTCTAGCTACTGATTTTTTCTTTCTTTGTTTGTTTGTTTTGTTAAAGGGTGATTTGGGACATTTTGTTTATTATGAATGAACCTTTATTGTGGATAGGCGATGGTGGGAATAGGATTTTTTTGAGATTTTTCAAATGTTTTTTGGATTTTTATCCTTTTTCCTGGGGGTAAGATGTTAAAAACTTGGATTGATTCTTGACCTTGTTTTCTTAGAGGATATGTTGTGAAAAAGCTTACTTGAACTAGCTGTGGGGTTCAAGCAACTGTTGATATCTTAGAATTTTTTGAGTGAAGGAATAATCTATGTTGTAATCTTTGAAGGCTACCTTGGTAGTGCATTGGTGGTATACCTTGTTTTTGGGATGAATTGTTTTGAAGGTTGCCCTGGTGGTGTGTTGGAAGGTATACCTTTTTTTTGGTAAAAACTAATTTGAAGGCTACCTTGATAGTGCATTGGTGGTATACCTTGTTAATGGGATAAATTCCTAGATCACAATGTGAGCTAGAAGACATAGATCAAGATTTATTCTTAAGCAAGATGCAAGCATTTCCCCCTAGTGTCTAGCAATGTAGTTGATGGATTACATGTTTGGATATAGTATGCCCCTTTGGACAATGCCTCATGGCTTAGATAATGCTGGATAGGGTAGGATCAATGATAGTTACCCATGTCAAGATTTTTTCCATAAGCAGGTGTAAAATGTATATCAAACATTTGTCAAGATCAAGATAAGTTGGATTTTGGAAACAATGGCTTGGTCTTTTTATGGATAGGCTGAGATTCTTCCACTTGAAATGACACACATAGGTGCTCGATTCTACACATGATGCTTTTTTGCCAAGTTTTCACCATGGTACTTGTCCAAAGCACCAACATAGTGGTTTTCACTAGAGGACAATTTTTCTCTTGATTTTTTCTTTATTGATTTTTTTCATTTCTGATGTCACACAAGATGCCTATTTACCGATTTTTCATAATGGTGACACTTTTTTGCTCATGTTGGACCACCTAGTGGTGCTTATGTAGATGTTGTTGGTGCTAATATTTTTGTTTTTTTATGATGTGCCAATGATATCCTACTTGGAGGAGTTTTTTTGCTAGGATACATGCACTTGAATGTAACCCCTGATAATTCTTATCTTCCTTGTCAATACCAAAGTTAACCTTACCTTCACGCACACATTGTGATAGATTTCCCTCAGAGTCCTTATGATAAAGATTTGTTGCCAACACATGGTCAATGTGAGATCTGGATATCATGGATGGTGAAATACATTGAGGGATATGATATTTAGATGGATTGGTTGATAGTTTGGAACCTTTGACCATCCAAACTTGGGATGATGAGAAATGATGGGTGGATATGGAGATTTGATTGGGAACACTGTCTTGATATACTTTGTAAGTCACTCTTGAAGCTTTCTTTTGCATTGTTGGAATTCTTTGATGGATAAACTTCCCTTTTTTATTTTTCCCCATAGTTTATTTCACTAATGGAGTTTGATAGGGATGATTTTCTTGCTTTTTATTTTGTATCCATTTGAATTTTTCTTGTCCATTTTTCTTTGTTGATTGTTTTGCTTCAATGACTTGTTTCGTTCTTTGATATAGCTTTTTATTTTGTTATTGGTCCCAATTAGAGGATGGAAATATATGTGAATGATGATACATGGCATGGCTAGTTGTAGTGTTGGTATCAATTTGATCATAAGGACTCTTCATGCTTTGTATGTTAATGCTTGCATTAGATAAAGTTTCCCCTAGTATTATGGAGGTATCCTTGATGTGTTTAGCTCCCTTAGTTGTTGAATAATCAAGACCTCGATGCTTAGGATTTCCCATAATCTACTCTGGTTCTAAGATACTTTGTTCATGTAGGTCTAATCCTCTGCCTTGATAATACATCTGTTGAAATTTTTCATTTGTTATAGGGTATGTCTTACCTTGGAAAAAAGGTGCCAATCCTTCTCTGCTCTATTGTGGATCTTCAAATATGATAGCTTCCTCACTGATAGGATCCTTTAGATGTGGGATACCTTCTTGATTGATATCTTCATCTTGATCTTGTAAAATATCTTATTTTAATGCTTCTTCAAGAGGTGTTTCTGATTTACTATCCATGAAAAATTATTCCTCATGATTCATTTTTGATATGTCTTCATCTGATGTTTCTGATTCACAAATTATATATAAGTCTTCTTTATGATCTATTTCTGATATGTTCCCACAATATTTTTTTGATTCACAACTTATGTATAAGTCTTCTTTATGATCCCTTTTCCGATATGTCTCTAGCTTCTCCAATGTCTTGATCTTGTGTACAAATGTTAAGAGTAGGAGAATCTTGTTCCTTGATAATTATTTCAAGAGTATGATACTCTTGTCTTGGATGAAGATCATCTACATGTCCATTAGGAGTAAGCATCTCATGGGTAGATGTATGTGTGCTTAGTATATGAATTTGTTCTTCTTTCTAGGAAAACATGGGATGTCTTGGAAGATATCTACCAAGTCATTATAGTATTTTGATGATAGGGATTCTTGATCTTGATTTTGTGTAGTATCATCTTTGACATGCTTTGGATCATATTCTTGACATGGATCAATTTCAAAGAAAGGTTTGCTTGTAAAGGATCCTTAGCTTTCCTCAAAATATGGGCATACGGGTGAAGCTCTTGGTCTAGATTTTCTGCATTGGGTATAAGAGTTGGATCAAGAGTCTCTTGATCTTCAATATTTACTTCCATGAGGTTGGATGGTATCAATATATCTTGGATTGGGTCATTGATAAACTTGGTTGATTTATTTTGATCATGATTGGGATTAAATTCTTGATGTAGAGATATTATCAATGTGATCAGTGATAGATAGCTCTTGATCGTTACTTTAAAATTTTGAAGTTGATACATTATCATTGTTTTCATTGGTAGATGGCCCTTCAACCACATTTTTAATAGCTATTTCTCCTTGCTCAATACGGTCTTGGATGATATTTTTTAGTGTAACACATCTATTTGTTGGGTGACCCTTGATTTTGTGGAACTCACATCGTTTGTACAGGTTATACCAAGGGATTTTAAAGCTTGGCTCACCATAAGTTGGAATATTGTTGATCTTGATAAGTTCTTGTTGTATTATTTTGTGCATGATTACCTCTAAAGTTTCTCCCAAAGGGGTGAATTTCCTTCCTAGTTGGTAATCTTTTGTTTGTGAATTTTCTTGATTGTTTTGCTCTTGATTTTGTGTAATTCCTTGATTCTATGTTTGTGGTATATTTTGATATTGCACTTGAGGTACATTTTTTTGTTTCATGACTTCTTGATACTGTGACTAAGGTACAAATTGATATTACACTTAAGGTACACCCTGATATTGCATTTGAGGCACACCTTGATATTGTTGATATTGGAGGTGTTGTTGAGGTGCTTCTGGAATGATGTTCATTTGTTCTGGATATGTAATGTCCTAAATTTGCACATGGAATCAACAATATGTTGGATTTTTATTTCATTTAATTTACTCAAGATCTCTCTCAATTTTATCTAGGGCATTTGGATGTTTTGGACTTATTCCTTGATGGGGATTTTGAAACCCTTGATGTTGTTGCCCTATTTGATATTATGACCCTTGATAAGAATGATTTGAATTTTGGGTGATACATTGAAATGTTTTGGGGATGTTTTGATATTCAATACCTTATCAAAAGGTCACTTGGTTTATATCCTCATGGGCCACTTCTATCATTTGTGGTGTTTTTTGGTGGGCTACTAGTGGTATTCTTGTTGGCTTCCATGTTTTTCCTATGTTGTGATCTCATGGTTGTCATAAACAACTTGGGTCTCCTATGGGAAGGTGGTGTACTCTCTAGTTGACTCAAATTCTAAAGACTCGATGTTGTCCTACAGATTAAGTAAGATATTGGAACTGTTGGAATAGACCTAGATTCTAACAATAGTAGAAGGAATATAAGTTTAGATTTTTTTTTGGAAGCTCATTTGTAGAAGTTATATACCAACCTAGTTCTAGTTTCATGAAGTGCCCAAAGGTTTTTCTTGAGATATTTCAAAATTAGATGCCTGAGCCTAAAATGGCGACCTGTGGTCTTTACCTTAGGGATTTTGACCTTAAGTGAGATCATGAAGGGGATAATTATTGCCACACAGGTGGTGGTAATATGGGTCTCTTTGCTTCTATGCCATCTTTCTCTTCATCTTCATCTAGGACAATTGATGCAGTGAGAAACTAGCAGGGTGTTTCATTTTTTTGAAAAATGAAGGTTCTCAAGCCACTTATGATGTTTATTTGTTCACCTTTGATATATGTGAGACTAGGTTGAAGGATTAGTGCTACAAGATATGGTTGTTGAATTGGGGCAGTTGGTCACCAAGTAGTCATAAATTTGGTGGTGTTATGGGATGGTTGTTGTGAAGCTCCAGACCCTAGGGTTTGAGTGCTATTTTGGATGACACTACTTCTTTGGGAATCAAAATGTTTAAGAACTTGTTGTTTGGTGTTTTTTCACATCAACAACTCAGACAAAATAAAAGTTATCCTATCTCTCTTGAAAGGTTGGTCTCTATGAACAAAGTGATAACCCCAAGGTCTCACGGGTGTTAGGTCATGACAATGCAGCAGAACAAACTTAGTGATAATATGTGAAAATGTTGGTAATCACAAGGGGTCTTACATACAAATGTTGGAAACTCTAAACTCATCTTATTTTAAGATATGATGATGCTTAAATTTCAAGTTCTAACCAAATAATAAAAGAAGAAACAAAAGATGAGGGTTTCAGAAGTCCTAATGTTAACACTACTTCTAAGATTAACCATGCAAATGATGAAATAGTTGGAATAGACCAATTCTTTAAACTAATTTCTATTTAACCCAGGATATACCTGTAATCTTGCAAAAAACAGTGCAATCATCTAAGGTGTTAAATATTTTCAGGCTATAGGCATTCATTCAATAAGACTGAATGAATATCTACAGTTGAACCAAGCACATGAATAGGAGGCATAGGTTGATGTTGCACAACATTCCCACAATCAAGAAGCTACCCAAACTATGAACTAGGGATTGCTAAAACACTCCAAACATTAAACCACAAGCATTACTAACTAAACCTAATATGTATTCAAACATTTCCAAGTGATTTGAAAGATAGAACAAGAACCATGCAAGATTATTCAATGCAAGAGAAGGCACTAGTCATAACACAATGTCTGCACTTTGTATTAAATAATCACATTTGTAACAATTCCAATGTGTTACAACACTTGCTTGAAATGCCAAAAAATAACTTCAGATCTTCTAACATGCTATTCTACTGCTAAATCTACTGATTACAAGTCTTCTGACTTAGTCTTCCAATCTAAACTGAACCTAGCCAATTCCAACCAAACCTATGAGGTAGAGTGCCATACTTATAGAAACATGCCCATGTGAACCAGAGCTAGTGTTACAAAGAAGCTCAGCCACCAATCAAATTGGCCTTGACAGCCAACAATAACCTGCCGTTAATTAGTGAATGTAGTAAGAACCCCCATCAAATCAATCTAGGATTGCACAAAGTTAGGGAATAAATCCTCAAGCCATGCCCACCATCAATGCTCCACTCGCACGAACAATGTGTGCAAACGGTAGGAGGAACAATAGCCATAGATCAGATCTAAGTTGGTAAAATGAATGACTCAGATCGAGCCATACCAAGTTGAGTCCACCATGTCACATCTACCTACCATTAATTACCACCAACCAAATTGACCTTGCGTGCGGGGATGGGTTTCATGATAGCAACCACAAAGTGCACTTGACTACACCCACAAATCCTGCCAAATATTTAAAGTACACCCAAAAATCCTAACTCAATCTAACTTGCATTCAAACAGGCCACCATTAGAGTTCCCAAGGCAAGAAAATCACGCAAAAACCCATGTGAAAGCGGAACCAAAGATAGACAGAGGTGGAGCCACAAGCAAAACGAGGACAGAGACACAAAACAGGCGGAGGTAGAGGCAAATACCAAACTAGAATGGGAAAGGAAGGGAAACATGCGGAAGAGGAGGCAGAGATAGAACCAAAATGAGAATGGAAGGAAGATAGGCAAAAGCAGAAATCACCCTAGCGAAGGCGGAGATAGAACGGGAACGGGAACCGAACCGTGAACTTCATGAAAGTTTAGAGTTAAGTTCCATCCCGGTCCCAACTTCGATGGGAGAAAGGAAGACTGAAGCATACCTAAGGGAAAGAAGCCAACCTGAAGGCCAAACACAGTGAGATGACAAAGACCTGGAAGTAGGAAGCAGAGTCAGAACGAGAACAGGAACCGAACCATGAACTTTTTGAAAGTTCAGAGTTAGGTTCCATCCTGATTCCACCTTTGAAAAATGAAGGAAAAAGTTAAACGAATAAAACCTAAGGGAGGAAAACCAACTTGAGAGTCGAAGACAAAAAAAATAGTAGGAAAAACAATGCGGGAGGCAAAGCCGAAATGGGAGTGAAAATTGAATTGTGAACTTTGTGAAAGTTCAAATTTCAGCTCCATCCTAGTCCTACCTCCGACAAATGAAGGGGAAAGTGAAGCAAAGAAAAAACTAAGGGAGGAAACCAACCCTTAGGATGAAAATAAACAAAACTAAGAAGGAAGTGAGCAAGCGGGAAGCAGAGCTGGAACGGGGAGGGGAACAAAATTGAGAACTTCGTGAAAGTTCAAAATTACGTCCCATCCTGACTCTGTCTCTAGCAGAACAAAAGGAACAAGGAAAACAAGGAAAAACCAAGGGAGGAAACCAACCCTTAAGACCCAAATAAAAACACCAAGGGGAAAATCAGAAGGAAAGAGAAGACCACCCCAGAGAGGGCATCCACAAGACTCCAAAACCACTAGGAACTCAACATAAAGGCACCCACAACCAAGGCAAGCACCAAAGACCAAAACCCAATGATCTTCAAAGATAAGCTCAAAAGAGGGGGAAACCCACAAAAATGGGCCAAAAGGGCAGAGCAAGAGAGGGTCCCTACTTTTAGTGGGGCGTGTGTGCAAAACTACACAACATAACTAGGGTCTATATTCCACTTCTTTATCTAGAGGATATATTGCGGGAAAGTCTACTTGTATTTTTTGCGAGTCCCAAGTAAGTGTTAATATCCTGGATTTCTAAGTGGAGGAATGACCTTAATGGTTTGTTTTGTTTTGATTTCAAATAGGTAGTATGACAATAATGGATGTGGGACTATCTGACCTTCTGTCTTTCCATTTTTTTGGTTTGAACAATGATCTTGTGAACAAATCTTTTTCAACCTTTTCACCATGTTTTAAAGTATGGCAAGTGATAAGACAACACTTGGAATAACTCAACAAGCATGGACTTATGTGACCTTCACGTCTATAACTTAGGTTGTGAAATCACAACACCCTTGCCATAGTTCCCAAATGTTTACTTTGATTAATGTACCTTGAAATTAAAACCAGAATGTTCAGAAACCTTTAAGGAAAGATCATTTCAATGGGGTGCAAACATAAGGCTTCTCTCACAAGTGTGCACTAAATCAAAAGTTTTGTGGTTTAATCATCTTGTTCAATGTTTGTTTTGAATGTGTTTTTTTTATTTAAGTTAAACACATAATTTGATGTCAATTTTTTTTTAATGTAATGGGCTAAGTTTAACATAAACCAGCATTTACAACCCTAGGGGATAGACACCATTCTCTTAGGTAGGCCTACGTCATGCTCCGAAGAGATGATTTTACATGCAACTTATGGCATGGGCCTATAGTTGGACATGGAAAGTAACTTCTTGGAAGTAAATTCTGATGCACCACTTTTAGATAATGTTTTTGGATGATAGGGTATCTTCTAAAACAATTTTCTTCTTAGTGATAACTATGAACACATAAATATGACACTCACCCACTGGCCACTTAAGGCTCTTTAACCGTTCCTATTCCACTTAAGGTATGGGATTAGGTGCAGTCTGTTATCAACATGGCTTGAAGCTAATTTCTTATGATTTCACAACCTTTAATATAGCCCACTAGTAAATGTGCTTTGAGACCTTGCAATGAGTTCTCCAGCACGAGATGTACCTCAAGGCAAGCCCCTCTTTAAGGTAAATTTGAAAAATAAGTGCAGTGTTTAAAATTGTTATTTCGCTCACCCAAGATTGCCAAAAGGTGAGAGAGGAGAAGATAAAACACTTTTAGCTTTTCCAATCACTATATGCATAGAAAACACTTCATTGCAATTTGATTCATTTTAAACACCTCGAGCGATGTTATCCCCAAAAAAAATGTTTCAAAGAAAAACAAAGTTCTTTTTAACTTACACTAATATGAAGTGTTCAAGACATCAAGCAATTAAGATAACAATGGTGATAAATCACAAAGAATAATTTGTTCATTTTTATGAGATCCAATAGAAGTGTTTCTAATAAAGGAAATCCTTGTCCTATCTTGGTCAACAAATGTGAAAACATGCGTGTGTCAACAAAATGAAAATTATTTCACTCTTTTTATGCACCAAAATTAAAGGTTCCTACTTATGAAAACATTAAATTTGTTCATTTTTAGAGCCCAAAACTAAAGTATTTTTGTTCTTTTTATGAGTACCAAATGAAATTTCCTAAGTTAGAAAACTTAAAATTTGTTCATTTTTATCAACACCAAAATCAACTGTGAGTTTGTGTTGTTCAATTTAGAGAACCAAAGTGAAAATTCCTAAGTTAAAAAATCTTGAAATTTGTTCTTTTTATCAACACCAAAATCAAAATGTGAGTTTGTTGTTGTTCATTTTAGAGCACCAAAGTGGAAATTCCTAAGTTAAAAAAAAAAGTAATTTGAACAACTAGGACTGATCGTCTTCCCTACAATAAACATGTTAGAGTTGTTGGAATCTTGCATCAAACTTGTCAATTCTTTCCTACAAATTAAAAAAAACACCTGTTAGTGAAAACCTATTACAAGAGTGCAGGATTGGTGCATTTGTCTATCAGAAAAAATGATCAGAACATAAAAGACAAATGCACAGTTTTAAGAAGAATTTTGCTTATAACCTTGTCAGAAAGATGCTCACTTAGCAAATTACAAATGCAATAGTCTTAGAAAAATGCACCATTCCCATGACAAGTGCGCACTTCTTCTGAAAAATCCACCATTCTTCTGAAAAATGCGCAATTTTCTTATCAGATAGATGCTCAGGTCTTTAGAATGAGTGCATGAAAACTATGAGAAAAGCATTTCCAGGACCTGCAACTTCAAAAATGGCTCAAACAAAAATTAGTAAAGGGGACAAGGGTCCCACCGAGCATGCCAGAATGTGTGAGGGGGAAAGAGGATGTTAGATCAATGATCCAAGAGGGACATTAGAGAAATCTGATGAAGAAATCTAATCTATAGCCAAAAAGCTCAAAATTTAAAATCTGGAAACCTACACATACAAAATTGAAACTATACTAATGAGAACATGATAAGGAATCTACTAATTACCAAAATGATAAAAAAAGATAACTTTTACCATCCCATAGCGGAGTGTATTCACTTGATGTTGGATTGTTCTTATCACAGAGAATCCTCAAAAGTTTGTGTGCAAAGTGTGGATGAATGCTTGTTGTGTTTGGTTGATCAAAGACAATGGATGAAGCTCTCTCTCAAGGATGATATTGATAAAACTTCATTGCTCAATGTATATGAATTCTCTGATCCTTATTTGTGAGGAAAGGGGTTTGCTATATAGAAAATGATATTTGAAATGGACGATCAAGATCGTTTTGAAGAATATCCAAATCAACGGTCAGAGTGTGTTGAGATGATTTAGACATGAGATAATTGTGCAAAGTTGATTGCAAAATTTGTGTGATTGGGAAATAGATTGGCTAGTCAAGACTCTGATTGATCAGTTAACTGAATAGATGGATTAGTTAACTTTGTGATGGCTTAGTGAGGAATGTGATGTTTAGTTAATTGAATAGATGAATTAGTTAATAAAATAGATTGATTAGTTAACAAATTAGATTTCTTACTCAACAATCATAATTTTCTCAATAAGTAAGTCAGTGAGGAATATGAATTAATTGATTTAATTAATTAATTCCTTTTTGGGATTTGAATGTGCAAATAAAATTTGACTTTTGTAAACAAAGTTGCATTAGTTTGATTTGATTTTTGATAATTGATTTGAATAGTTTAATTTAATTCAAATTTTTGGAGGGAAAGTGTTGTAATTAAATTATTATTTAATAATTTAATCCACTTAGGGAAATAAGGTGATTTAGCGACGCAATTTAATAATTGGCGTTATTTAATTAATCGGGACAAAATAAGGTGGGATTAGGACCTTATTAAATAAATGAGATTATTTAATTGGTCAAAATGATGAAATGTGAATTGATTAAATAATTTTGTTTTATTTAATTAATAGAGGAATTAGGGTTTCTAGGACTTTATTAAATAAATGAGATTTATTAAATTTGTCTAAAATGACGAAAAAGTGAATTAATTAAATAATGTTGTATTATTCAATTAATAGAGGAATTAGGGTTTTTGATGTCATTTTGATGTGATGTGGGAACATTGTGGTATGATTCTAAGCATTCTGGGATGATTCTGAGATGATGCAGGTTGTTATGGGATGATTCTGAGCTATTTTGAGGTAATTTTGAGATGATCTGAGATGTTACAAGATGATTCTGAACTATTTCAAGGTGATTCCAAGTTGCTCTGAGACATTATGGGATGATTCTGAGTTATTATGAAGTGTTACGGGATGATTATGAGTCATTCTGAAGTGTCACGGGATGATTTTGAGCCATTGTTAAGTGTTACGGGATGATTTTGAGTCATTTCAAAGTGTTATGAGATGATTTCGAGTCATTTTGAAGTGTTATAGGATGATTTTGAGTCATCTCAAAGTGTTACAAGATAATTTTGAGTCATTTTGAAGTGTTATGGGATGATTCTGAGTTATTTTGAATTGCTACGGGATGATTTTGAGTCATTTTCTAAAGTGTTACGGGATGATTCCAAGTCATTTTGAGATGATGTGAGATGATGTTCCATATTGTTTGGTGTTGTTTGAGGCCATTCGATGTCCTTCAACGATGTTTTGATGTCGTTCAGTGTTGTTTGATGTTGTTTGGTGTTGTTCGATGTCGTTCAGTGTTGTGTGATAGGTGTCAAGTCAATTTTACATGTCTACATTATGATTTTGTTCTTGTTTTGACTCAAAGGGTTACTTAAATACTTGAAGAGAGTTGTAGGTCTATAAGAACTTGTATAGGATTTTGGTAAGAAGTAATACTTTAGGTACTATGAGTTTTTGTGATGTAAGGCATTACGAAAATAGTCCACCTATTTTAGGGTTAAAAAAATTCATGTGTTACTGACTATTTCATACTTGACTCCTTTTACCCAATTAATGGGGCACTAGCCAATTTGTCATGAATTCTTGTAATCTAATGAATTAGTTAAAATTCCTAGTCATGGATTCACAATAATGGAAATACTTAATCAAATTTTTTCGATTGTAAGATGTAATTTCATAATATACCCTCGTTCCTAGCAACTGAATGGTTATTTGTGTAAAGGTCAGCCAAACCTTTGGTAAGTAATGCCTATTTGCATTCAACATGAACCTATCTGTGAATAAGTGTTCTCTATTTTAGCATAACCAATGTGAAAATGATTGGGAAATACCCTCCTTTGTCCTACAAAGCCTAAAGTGTAGGGGTGAAAGGCTTGAAAACCTTTACCAGTTGAATTGGTCATTCATCTTTAGGATTTCTTGATTATAAAGGATGGTCACCTTCTAGAGTTTTCATAAGGTGTACTGGAAAAATACCAACAAAATGGTGAATCTGTTGGGGAACAAGTTATCTTCTCCAGACGTAGATCCCTATATCACAGAGTCAAATGGTGCGAGTAGTATGAGCATTTTGATCATACTTTGAAGAATTCTTAATTTTGGTCAAAGTTATGATTGCAGTCAAATTCAAAGGATCTAAATGTGACTCCATTGTGGAGCCAAACCTAGAATGTGTTTTATTTGACAAAAGCTTCATCTCATTTGAATTTTGGTCCTCCCAATAGGAGGTGGTGCCTCTGACTAAAGAACCTAAAAAAGAATACATTAAAGCTCTAGATCCATAGACCTAGAGACAAAGATAGGTGACTGCTACAAAAGGGTCAGGTATTTTCATATTATCAAGGAAAATTTGATCATATTTGTAAGCAAGTTACGATAATTCTCTTAGATTTATATTATAATTTTTTCCCGATTGAGTGGAATAGAACTAATTAGGGGAAGCTTGGTTGAAATTTTACATGTTTCTGAAAGTATAATTTGAAATTATAGATTACTATAAAAGGAACATGTATTCTCGATTTTAAGAAAATTTTGTATAAAGATTGTGGTATGAAAAGGGCTTGAGATCTTGCTTGTGAAAGAACTTGAATGTCCCTTGTGAGAAATCTAATAAGGCTTGCAAAGGTATGACAATTGTATTTTCAGACTATGTCTTCTAATGAAGATTTAAACAATGGGTGTCCCTTGTGACATCAAGGGGGTTTTAATAGTGGAAGGTACAATTCCCTAGATTTCAGTGGAATCTATGGTTATCCAAATACTATACCACACAAGAATAGGGATAAGATACCAAGATTTAGAGGTGAATGGACTGAATCAGCAAATTAGCATCTACAGGAGTTTGTTGATGTGACAAGAGATTATGAAGTGATTTTTGAAGATGTAGTTATGAAATTGTTTGTTCAATCCTTAAAGAGAGATGCAAGAGACTAGCTCTCTTACCTCCCAGCATCTTCCATACATTCATGGAATAATTTGGAGAAAGGATTGATCTAGTCTTGGTTAGGAAAACATTTATGGACATGGAAAAAGAAGAAAATTTGTTAGTTCCTTCTTTTAATCTCAGGTTCTCAAAGGTAATAAGAGAGATCCTTGCAAGCATAAGACCGAATGATGCCGAATGTTTAGTGGTATACTTGGGTACATTCTACAAGAAGATAATTTATTTTTTGAGAGATAAAGATCCAACCACACTGCAACAAGCATATCACATTGCTATAGACATTGAGAATAATGAAGTATTCAATGATGAAGGGATGCTTGAATACTCATGTTGGTTGTCTTGGCATGTCTCATGTTAGTGTTATCAATGTACCAATAAGTAAATAATTATGCTAGGGGGATGAAACCCCTGATATTCCAAATTCTTTGTTAACACAATGTGAGGATTATAATGAGCATGCAAGGGCATATGTGCATGAGCAGAGAAAAGACGATCAAGTAATTGCAACCAAAATATTGTATGATATGAAAAGGTATGAAGGGGAATCCCCTAATCATCTATTATGTATATTGATGGATGCCTTATTAAAAATACCTAACAATGTCAGGCCAAATATTCTAGCATGCACTGATTTATTTTGTGAAGTTTACGAATTTTGATTAAGTACTTTACTAGAGGAATTGAAGCCTCATGCCTTGAGCTAGGTAATTGAATGGATAAGGGTTGTTGAGGGACATATTAATGAATACACTAGACAAGCATCTAGAGTGTTGCCAATGGTTCCCATTATGAGGAAGATCGGGAGTCTATATAGTTGGGTCAAGATGATGTGTCAGAGCATGAACTGGCTGATGATTGTTGTTTTACAAGTAACATGGTTGAGAATACACAATATAAAGATAAATAAATGGTGCATGATATCCATCCTTGGGATATCATGGATGGTGGGAAAATGTAGGGAATGCAAAGGGAAGTATTGCATTTTGGTATGATAAGAGGCGATGATGTACAAAATAGTAACCATGATGATGAAGTCGAGTTAGATCTATCTTTCGTTGGTTGTAATTCATCCTATGACATGGAAATGAAATGTATGCACTTGAGTAGAGGGTATATTGATAGTCTTGAAAGGGTGCACTTTATTAGGGATGAACAATTTTCAGAATGTGGATCCATAGTTTTGAGTATAAATGGTGAAGATGATTCTGAGAGTATTTCTTCTTGCTCATCAAGGGAATATGATGACTCCCAATCCACTCAAGGATGTGATCCACATATTGGAGAAGTAGGGGTGAATGTGACTAAAATGAGGATATGGTAGAATCCCCTATATGATGAACCTTCACCAACATGCGGGATGACAGGTAGTGATACTTGTTAGTGTAGGAGCAATCCATTATTTTTTGCAAGTTCTGATGATTTCCTAACAAATACTTTTTATGAGAATATTGGGGATAATACAAATGAGGCAATAAGGAATGGAGGTCAGATGGGTGTCAATTTTTTTGATTCCTTACTCATAGTTGTTGCCTTGGATTTAGTAGTTTCCCAATCACATAAAGGATGCAGTGACAAGAGTGTTAGTATTGTCACTTGCTCACAAGTGAGTAAGCAGGATTTTCCTGATGATAGCCTAAAATGTAATCTAGATATGATTTCAAGTGATCCTAGTGGTGATTGGTGTGATGAACAGACTGGAGTTGAGAATATCATCTCTTGTGATGATGATATTGGATGCAACATTACTATCGATGAAGATGTCTAGGGTAGGGCAGTGAATGTCCACTGGGGTAAAGTAGGAATTGATGAATATACTCTTGCCCATGTGGTTTAGGATGATTGCTATGAAGCAATGAATGAATTATTAAACTTTCATATAAAGTAAAATGATACACACTCTAGCAAAGGGAGAAGTCCATTTTTGGGTGATGAAGTTGTGGATCTTGAAATGATCTTACTATGGCCTAGAAAGAGAGAATACATTGATGAACCCTCAGGTTATGTGGATATTTTAGGGTTGTTTGACTTAGGTGAGAATAAATCAAGGGGTGCTGATAGCATGGGGTATGGTGTTGACCAATATGAATATGCGCTTTAATTCTTTGTAGATACCCCTCATCTTTTTCACCTTATCACATAATTTCTCCCATACAATGAGGATAATCCCCATGTCAGGTGCAATGACAGTGTTGCTGAATGTTAACCTTTTTTCCTTGACACTTCAGAGGTAAGGTCTATTCAGCAACAATGTGTGTGTGAGGGATTCAATATTGATCTATAAGAGGAATATGATGTCCAAATTCATGATCAGGTAGAATATGAATGTTGTACTACTCCAGTTAAATATGGCTTGCTCTAGGTGCAGGAGGTTGGTGAAAGGGGCAATAATATACTGGATGGGATCAAGAATGTCAATTGTAATGATACATTTTTTCTAAGGTGCTTAACTCACTTCTAAACCCATTGCAAGTATAATAGGGCAAGGTCTTTGATAGAGGAAATAATTGATTCTCCTTTCCATTTGGGGGCCTGGGGCCACCAAATTAAAGGGAAGGTTATGTACAGAAGCAGTTTGGGGGTGCCCAATGGATAAGGAATTTGGTTTTCTTTAACTAGAGATCCAAGATCTTTCTATGCTTGTAGGATGCATACATCCACAATCAGAGCCACTGGTGGAACCCCTAAAATTTTCCTATTTCCACTGAATTTCATGTTCAAATCTTGATAGCTCAAGTCTTAATTGTCACTAGGATTGGGGTTTTAAAGGTCCTATTCATGTTTATACCCTTGTTTTTCCCTTGGGTTTCTATTTTTTTGTTGAATGGTTGTATTTGGTTATCAGTTGCTTCATAATCCTCTCATGGCCTTATGCCCACCATTTTATTGGCCTCAACATTAGTCATCCTATCACAACTAGGAGGTCCCTCTTTTAAAAAAAACTTTAAGTCCTTGTGATTTAAGACATCTTAGGTTAATCCATTGGTGGTCCCTTTCCCATCACATGTTCATTTAAGAATGTCCTTGTGTAACACCTGATGATTGATTTAGTTAATCTTTTAACCCATCACTGGCCTTTTAACTATTGGTTGTTGTCTTGTGTAGACTATAGGTGAACTCATGACCGCTGATATGTGAGTTGTTTCTCATCACATGGGAATGAGGCCTCACCAGTTGTGATCAGACAGGGAGAAGATAACATGTGATGAGCGATGTGAATTTATTTAGCAACCAAGAGTCCTCTTCAATTAAACTCAATGGATCATATTTCATCATTGGCCTTCCCACTATTGTCGATTTCTTTCTATTTTTCAAAGTGGAACCCGTGACCACAGATGGGTAGAGTGCCTCCTTTTCACCTGGGCTTGGTCTATCCTAGGTTGGGGTTTTTCAATCATGTATAAACAAGTGATGGGTGATGCGAACAAAAATATATTATTGGGGTCCTTTTACAATTGAAAAAAATGGTCGACTTCTCATTGCTGGCTTTGCTGCCATTACTTAATGGGGCTCCAAAGCAAGAAATGAAGGCACAATGAGTGATGTGATTTGGTTTGTGGCCTAGATCTCCCCAAGGTTTGCAATATAGATGGTGTACATGTTGAGGATGATGGAGTAAGGATGAAGATGGGTATGTGGTAGTTTTAAAGAATCTCCTTGTTGTTTCTAAGTATGATTAATTAAAGAAAGTGGTGATCCTTAATGGGCCTCATTGATCAAGTTTTAAATCTTGGACAATCAATGGCTGATATTCAACATTGAGTGATTGATTTTTTTCTCACACGAGCAAACTGGGATAGCCATTAATTGCAGCATGCTTTCAAATCCTCTATTTAATGAGGATCCTATGCAGTTTGTTCGATCATCTACATTTATCAGGGCCTAGAAATAATTGTCATAGGTGTTGGAGGAGTGGATTGTGGGTGATTATCGAGTTCTTTTGAAGGTGATTGGTTAATATTTCTTGGTGTGTATTTTTGTTTTCATGTGGTTTGCTTGCTGTAGTTTGGTGATTTTCTATGTCAGGTACTTTTGGGGAGTTCATTGTTCAAGTGTGGGAGTTTTTCTCTAAGGGTCATAGCTAGATTTTTTTCCTATACAATTGGCTTTGGTTATTATTGGCTGTAAGAATGATTGAGTTAGGCTCTCCTATTACACCAATCCATAGGTCAAGAAGATTGAGTTTGCAAGAACAGTTGGCGTATGTACCCAAAAAAAAACCCATTGTGGTGAAGATGTCAATTATTCTAAAGGCTAAGAGGATTGTTCACAAAAAGGTTGAGAGAACCACTATTAAGAGAACCTATAATCTCAAAACAAGGACCATTTCAGAAGAATTGGTCAAGTTTAAAGGAAAAGGGCCTACAAAATTTATGAAAGAATTAACGATTCTGAATGCAGGACCTAGGGTTTGTTCAGAAAAGCTCGGTGCTCTGGTTATAATTTTTGATAGTTCTTGAAGAGAGGAAGGAGGAGCTGGCCCTGGTGTTGGCCATTTCCATTTTTCTCTGGTGCCATATACTGACTTAGACGATGAAGCAATCTTTGCAACTCCACTCTCTATCAAGAAGCCTGGTGAGGATGTTTACTCAGTGGCTGACAAGGCTGGGTGACACCCATGTTTCTCTTCTTATTGGTGTCTAGTTCCTAGATGTTGTGGTGATTTAACTCCTACATTGTTGATTTAGTGGGTTTTTGTTGTTGATGATGATGGTGATTTTATTTGGTCTTGGATAACATGTTAATTTTGGTGATAATGCATTTCAGAAGGCTTGTGTGGCATCTTCAACAAATGGCTTGGCACTCTTTTTTCCATTTTTTCTTTTTCCTTTTTCGTTGTGTATAAATGACTAACTGTAATGATTCGGGAATGGGAAAAAATGGAATGAAATTAAGTTTGAAATCATCATGAAATGCAACTGTAATGAGCCTAATGCTTGTTGCTCTCTTGTGTTATAAAAGAGATTTCAAGGCTCATTACGGTGGTAAAAAATTTGGTGTCTAGAACGGCCTAGGTAGAATATAGTGCACAAATGTAGTACAAAATTCCTAATAGATATGCCAAAAAATTATCTTGGGTATGAGTTTTGTATGTGATAATCTTAAATAGTTTTACGTGGATTACTGATATCGAAGAAAATATATAAAACTAAAGTATGTACTCTCTTGTATATGGTTGTTGCAAATTATAAATGGAAATATCAAGTATCTTTTCATTTATCTTCAATGGTTTGGTTGAATGTATGATTATGTTCTCATTTTGACTCAAAGGGTTAATTAAATACTTGAAGAGAGTCGTAGGTCTGTAGGAAATTGCACAAGATTTTTGTAAGAAGTAATACTTTAGGTACTGTGAGTTTTTGTGATGTAAGCCATTACAAAAATAGTCCACCTATTTTAGGGTTAAACAATTTGTGTGTTACTGACTATTTCATAATTGACTCTGTTTACCCAATTAATGAGGCACTAGCCTATTTGTCATGAATTATTGTAATCTAATGAATTAGTTAAACTTCCTAGTCGTAGATTCACAATAATGATAATAATTAATCAACTTCTATCGATTATGAGATGTAAGTTCATAATATACCCCCATTCCTAGCAAATGAATGGTTATTTATGTAAAGGTCAACCAAACCTTTGGTAAGTAATGTCTATTTGCATTCAAAAGGAACTTATCTATGAATAAGTGTTCTCTATTTTAGCATAACTAGTGTGAACATGATTGGGAAATACCCTCCTTGGTCATACAGAGCCTAAAGTGTAGGGGTGAAAGGCTTGAAAACCTTTAATCATTGAGTTGGTCATTCATCTTTACAATTTCTTGATTATGTAGGCTGGTCACCTTCTAGAGTTTTCCTAAGTTGTACTGGAGAAAAACCAACTTACCTTTTATGGGTGTCCACATATGTCTCATATTGCTCTAATGCTTGAGATTAAGTCATGGTTTTGAGGTTGGCACGGGGAGGAAAGTCAAAGACTAGCCTCATCATTGCTAGTGTTAAATCAATAATGTCATTTCCCCAAGGATCAATGCATTTCCTTTGTACTAGGTTGTATGTGTTTGCAGCATCTAAAATGAACTCGAGGAATTGTATTTCTATTAGAAATGAAGCCACTGTGCTAATCCAGAATTAGCAATATTTTGAGCCCTTGGCTAGCATCTCTTGTGAAGGTATCCTTAACAAATTGATCAAGTTCAATATGACTAAGTATCGTAACAATCACTTTCATAACTTCTTACCAAAATTTAGATACCACCGGAGCACCTTGGAACTTATACTTCATGGTGAGTGGAAGTTTTTTTGGCTTCAACTCCTTGGACTTTTGTTCCTTTAGTACCTCCTCAACACCAATATCTCCTTATAAATTAGATATTTAATAAACATGCAATCATAACATTCATTAGGCAAAAAGGAGTATTGCAAGAAATTAAACATTAAATGGATCCCATATTAATATCCTATACTTAGAAAGGAGTACCCATTTTTAAGATATCTCTATTGTTTTTAGGTGTTGGATTTGGGATGGCACCTAGAATATGAACATCACTAAACCCATTACTAAATAGTCAAAGGTTGGAGTCAGGGTGGAAATAGGAACCAGAACCTTGAATAAATTCTATTGGAGGTTGAGATTGGAGTGGAACCTAGCACAAGGACAACATTAAGGGGATAGGTTCAAGTTTCATTCTGAGGTCTGGCCTCACCAAAATGGAAAAAGTCAGAATTGGATTGGAACTCGGAACAAGAAATCATTTTTACGTAAGGTTTGGACTTTTTTTTAAGGTTTGACCCCATAACATGGGCAGAAGTCAAAATCATAACAATACTAAGAATATGGACCATTCAATGGTGAAAGGTTGGGGTTTCATTTTGAAGTCCAAGCCCACAATATGGTAAGAAGTCATAATAAAAATGACACTCGAAACAATAATTTATCTTTGTGCAAGGTTTAGGTTCCATTTTGAAACTTGGTCTTTCCATAGGGGTGGAATTCAAAATCGAAATGATACCAAGCATGTGGATCATGAAGCAGATTTTCAACAAGTTTATTAGACTCTCAAGAATTGGGATCAAGATCAACTCAAACAATAGAACCATCCTAAGAGAAAAAATTAGACTTAGCCAATTTCACCACTTCGGGGATCAAACTCGAAACTCCAATTTATAAAGGTTGGTGTAGTTTTAAGATTTTCAAAATTTAGAAGGGATGAACAAGTTGTATGGAAACCCTAGGTGACCTAGGGCATGATAGAAAGAGGAAAATTTCCTATGAAAGATTACATGAACAAAAATACAAAGGAGAGAAGAGGAAAAAAACAAGAAAAACAAGAAGGAAAAAAAACCTAGCAAACAAGAAAAGAAAACAAATGAGAAAAAAGAAGCAAACAAAACAATGAACCAATCCAAAAAAAATGAACAGTAAATAAAGTGAAATAGCACAACAACAAAAGAACAAAAACCTACCTTGAAAATGTGAAGGAATGAGAACCAAGGTCAATCAAAGAATCTCCTAGCTCGAATTTGTGCTCCACCTATCAACCACTCTTGCTTTGCTCATGAAAATTGAATGCAATTATGAACAAAAGTTTAGAGGAGATCCGATTATATATTAGTTAGAGACTTGACATTAATGTGGGTAGGTCAGAATTCAGATTTGGAACCGGACTCGGAACATGAACCATCACAAAGGAGGTAAGGTGGAAATCAAGATCAAAACTCAAATAAGAACATAAACCATGAAAAAGCGCTAGGTTCTAGTTTCTAATCCAAGATCGGAACCCAATAAGGAATAGGTAGAAAAGAATAAAAAATCGAGAATGGATCGACACTAAGAACATGAACCTTACAAAGGTTCAAGGTTCTAGTTCTAGTTTGATATCCAATTCCAAAACACGCAACAAAAATAGAAAAAAGACAAGAAAGAAAAAATTGGAGTTGAGTCAGAACCAAGAACATGAACCTTATAAACATTCAAGGTTCCAGTTCTGATTTCAAATTTGATTCTAAAATGAAACAAATAAAACCAAGGAAAGCAATGGGGATTAGGATCAGAAAAAGAACTTGAACATAAACTTTTGGAAGGTTCGTGGTTCAAGTTCAAGTCCAATGTCTGATTCCAAAATAAAGGGGGAAGAAAATAGAAAAAATAAAAGGAAGAAACAGACAACACCCAGAGACAAAAAAAAACACAAAAGGAAAAGAAAACAAGGGAAAAGAGACCAAGGCAAAGAGGGGGACCCATTTGGATCGAGAATAAAATAGGATGGTTATGTAGGGCGTAAAAAGGTGAGGGAGAAGAAAATACATAGAGACAACTAGTGAATCTACCTTGGTGTTTTGGTATCAAGGAACTGCCTCAATTGAGAAGGCATAAAAAATTCTCTATCTCACCCCAAAATCTATTCCTCTAGTGCTTCAGTATCTCATTCTTTATTATAATCATCTTCCTTACTTTTTTAGCAATCAGTTTGACATCTCCCATGACCCTCAAATTTTTTATTCCTTTTTCCTTGGTAGTTGCTATACCTAGCAACAAAGCTTTGCATTCAATATTGATTCATTTTTTGAACTCTAACTTTTATGAGGGAAACTTATCTCCATCAAGTGATATCAACACCATTCTAGCACTACAACCTGAACTAGATCAACTCCCTTTGAATTTGAGTGTCCATAGCTCTGAAGATATATCAAGGTTGAGGAAACCTTCATCCTTGGTATCTTTTTTGAGAACAACATATAGTTTCTAAATTTTGACTCCTTGTATAAATTTTGAAAGCATGGGTCATCAAATTTCAAAATTGTGAATTGAGCCTTTGATTCTAATTATGGGTGAACTTTTTTGTTGCCAAGTGGAATTAATGCATGACACAAATCCATTTGGATTTATCCCCTAGGTATTTACAAAATATTTGGCTCAAAAGCATGCCATAACATATAGGAATGTTGGCAACTAGAATAGTCAACTTAAGCCTCTTGTCGGGGTAAGCAGCTAAGGACACTTGAGCATCCTTAGTTTGAAAAATTAGAGGAGCTTGTTTAAATCCATTGAATAACACTTCTCTAATGTCTTTATCAAATATAATCCTATGGATTTAACTACTAAGGCAAGCATTACATTGTCCAAGGCTCCAAAATCAATGATATAGTTACTCAATCTATGACCATTTATGTATAGAGACATGTAGAATGGGTTGGGTTTCAAATTAGACACAACAAGATAATGGTATTTTGTGTGGAGGATAGGATAGAAGAAAAGGCTTCATGGTTTTCTAGGTTCTCATATGTTAGATTAAATTTAGAATGCTCATACTTGAAAAACTTCAATAACCTATCAAGCTCACTAGGATTCAACTTCAAATATTTGGTAGGTGAAATTTGAATCTTACAGTTCTTAGAATAATCTACTATTTCAAAAGAACTAGTGCCTTTATCAGAAGTTTAAATAGGTGGAATTTTATAAACAACATCCAAAGGCTTATGGAAATTAGGTATAGAAGAAGTATTCTTAAAATGGGTAGTATATTTCTAAAAGCTTGGTATACCTCTTTGGTTGGTATTTTGTTGTCCACGAGTAAGCACCACAAGAGAAACATCATCCAATGTGGTGTATACATCGCCTCCCCTTTCGAAATTAGATTTATATTCTAAAAATTTTCATACAGAGTCACCATAACCTCCTAGTGTGGCCTTTTCTACACTAACTTATTCTATCATCTCTTGGGTTGTTTCTATTTGTATCTACCTGCTTATTTTAGGACAAGTGGATCCATCATGATCTATTTTCAAATAGAAATTTGGCATGTTTCCTTTGCTTGTGCTAGGTGGTTCTTCCATTTCCAACCAATGTTATGTGGGGGGTAATTGCATCTATCTATTATTTACCTTGGACTACTAATTAGAACCCCATCTTAGGGATATCTTTATATGATTATTGATAGGATTGAGCATTCTTGGGAATCTACCTTTATAAGGAGATTATGTCATTATTGAGCCTTTGAATCATAGGGTTAGTGGATGTCAAAGGTTGGGGATCACATATTTGTAATTCTCCTTTCCACTTTCCTACTATGATAAAATCATCTTCCAAATCAACCGTGAAAGCTTGGGCTACATCTAAATCTACTACTCTCACTCTTCTCAAATGAAAACTAATATCTGGAGATGTCAAATTAATAAATAAACACTTAAAATTCTCAATAATAGGCCTCTTGATTACACTAATTCTATTGACTATCTTGTTAAATTGGGCCACAAACTCCCTCATTGACTAGTGGATTTCTTTCTTCAACTAAGTCAACTTGGCCAAGAGAGAGTGCTCATCTTTGACACTTTTGGACCTATCTTCAATCTTGGTCTTCATGACATTCTAGGAGTCAATGAATCCATTGGGAAAATGATAAAACCATTCTATAGTGACTTCTATCAATGGCTCCATGAACAGTCTTACAACCACATATTCATGTTGTACTCCCAAAACACCACAGGAAAGGAAGAAGGCATTTAGATGCTCATCATTAATAATTTTCCCCTAACCTTTATACTTTAGTAGATTTTTCCTAGACCCTTTAGGAAGTTCATGCAATTGGATGCCAAGGGGAAGAGGTCCTATGGCTTCTCTCCAAGGTAATAGAGGTGGTGGGCTAGCCATATTTTGAGTAAAATTAATAGCTATGGGAATAATTGTACCATGTAAAACAAGTACTTGGAAAGTAAAGGAACCAAGTAATCTTCTTGTTGGAAAAGATTATATACTTCTAGATATAATTCCCCTATTGGGCTATGCAGAAATGTTAAAACTCACTTCTTTGCAAAGCCTCAAAAACAAGATCAATGATACCTCTTTTCCACTCACTCCTGGTGTACCGTCTAAAATCCAACATAACTAGAGAGGCTCAAACTAGAATAATCAAGGCACTGCAATTATCTTCCCTTCAAGTTTTCCCTAGTAGAGTCACCAAAAATTTGTTGGTTGATAGATTGGTCTTTTTAAAGATTGATTTAGTTTGACTCCATAATTCCCAAAATAAAGACTAATCAACAACAACAGTTGGAGAGATCGCCATTTCATTGGTGATATTCCTCTAAATTTTGATTAAGGTATAGCTCCCTTGTAAGATGTAATTTTGGTTATTTGATTTTAAAGAAAATGGGTATACTTTTGACCAAAAATTAGTAAAGGCATGCTAACACTTGATCATAGCCATGATACAAATACAATCAAAATCAACTTCCAAAAAATTAATTGAAACTTAAAAGATGTATATGTCATCAATATCACAACTCAAATATTGGATTACCAGTAACAAATAATTGACTAGACACAATACAATTCCACCTTTTATTGAAGAACAATGAATTTAACACCAAATAACACAACATCCAATAAGAGAAGTAATATTCTAGCACTTATCAGAGCTCAAAGACTCTTTCATAAATACTAAGTATTTCTTTCAAATTCATATGCTCAAAGACAAATAAAGTCTCTAGGAAACAAGTAGAATTGCAAAAAATAATCCTTCTTTTCAATCTATTCTCACTCTTGCATCAAAGTGCAATGGGGATAAAGAATTTGGAACCTGCAAATATCTATGAATAACATTCATTATCATGAGAGATGGGTTCTTGTGAACCACTACTCATGAATCATGGGTCAATGAGTTTGACTCGAAAACTACACAGTTGAATCCTAATAGCAATATCATAATTTGACACACTGTGGAAGAAACCTCCTACTTATCAATTGATGAGCTAAAGGGGCTCTATAATGAATGGTTCATAAGGTATAACACTTGCTAAAGGTTTTGCAAATGGGGTAGCAAGCTAAGTTGGCTTAACCTTGGGGGAAACTCCATGGTTAAGTGCACTTGAGTTGGAGCAGTACTAGGATGGGTGACCTCTTGGGATGGACCAATGCTTCACCTTTGTGAGCATCACCTAGATGCAATGAGTGCTAAGTGGACCATTCATTATCATGAGAGATGGGTTCCTGTGAACCACTACTCATGAATCATGGGTCAATGAGTTTGACTTGAAAACTACACAGTTGAATCCTGATAGCAATATCATAATTTGACATGTTGTGGAAGAAACCTCCTACTTATCAGCATATTTATAGTTTTTACATCATAACTCTCACTAAAATCTTGAAAGAAAAATTATTCTTTTAAAGAAATACAACCATAGATTTCATCATAATATAAACCATAAAGACAAATGATAGGAAAATAAAAAGGTGCTCATTACTGAGGTGGTGAGTGGATGGGTCCACAGATGCATCCTTTAACACTGGCATTTGCTGAGTAGACATCATGTGTGCTTTATAATCCTTTAGTGCCTATGTGATTGTGAGAATATTAGTATGCTGAGGAATGGAATTTTTTTTAATCCTCAAATTCCATAATGCTTTGTTACTACAAATAGTGTCCATCTTGGTAGTAATAATGGTGGGAGAATTCTCATTCCAGGATAATAAGGAATCAATTTGAGCTAGCTTCTTCATAGCTTCTTTATCAAAAACCTATTCTCCAGATAGTGTATCAATCACTTTCAAGAATCCTTATTTTAGCTCTTCAATGTAGCCTTGTTGCTATTATCACCTTTTATTAATTAACAACCAAAATAACAAAAATTCTTAATAAAATCATTTTAGAGGCAAGTACATTAACTTGTTTTCCTCTTGAAGATTTGTCTTCAGGAAATTAAGCTTCCATTTGATACTCTTTTTCCATATTATAATCTTGGGATCGTCCTTTGATGGGATAATTTTCTTTGTGGAAACCATCTCTAGACCCATTTCTAGGATTTTAGTAGTCTTTATTGGATTGTATCTAGAGAGACTTCTCTTTCTTATAGTTTGTTACTTCTATTTTGAAAAAAAATCTTAACAACATGAGTTCACCATATACTCCTTTAAATTTCTCGATAAGAGGGGAGATTTGTCTTTAACATCCATTATCCATCCTTGAGAAATTCTTCCATAGTGACTATCCTTTTGTAGTTTTCTCATTATGTATTTTCCAGCTACATAATTAGGATCAAAGGAGGTGCTTTCCTGATTGAGAGGTTGAGGAGATGGATCTATTAGTGACTTGAGGAAATTGGAAAGAAGTTCCACTATCCTCTTTAGTTCATCCTTATCTTGTTTATCCTTTTCAATCCTTTCTACCAATCTAGTGGTGGTCACCTAAAAATTATACTTGTCTCCATCCCTACTAGGTGGGTTGAGATACACTTTGGTTATAGTTAACTATGGTAGCATGACTAGGGTATTTTAGTGTAGAAGGGTGTGTAATCTCTATAAAAAATTCCCTGAACTATCATCTTCCATTAGCCTTGAGATCAATTTTTAGCTTCTCAACCTTAGGAGATTTTACAAGAGTTACCCTACCACATTATCATCTATAAAATATATAGGTATTGTTTTCCTCTTTTTAGATAAAGTATTTTCTAGCCAAGAAGGAGAAGGGGTGGGAACATCAAGGGTTTGGAAAGCCTCAATTGTAGAAAACAAAAGGGCTCTTTTTAGAGGTGGAGTCCTAGTTACACTTTATAAATTATAAGGGAAAGGGGTTGGATATTTACCTTTTTATGCACTTTCCTCAACCAAATTTTGGGATAGGCTTTCTTTCTCTTCAAGGGTATCAACATTCACACTCTTTTTCATTTTATTCTCCTCCTTCTTCATTCTCATTCTCTAATTGACCTTCAGTATCAATGTAATCTAGAGGGCCTTCACCACATGTCATTTTAAGGCCTTCATTCCACTCATGAGGATACTCCCCATCTTCACCATCACTTGGTAATGATGTGCTTTTTTGTTGTGGTGGAACTTCTACAAAAGAGGATGTTCCCACTTGACCTATGTTGGTTTTTCCTTTGATTCCTCATCTGTCCTTAGGTGGAGCCTTAGTAGATTCTCCCTTTTTTTGGAAATCCATACATGTGTTCTCTTTGTAAGGAAGCTAAGGTAGTGGAACAACTTCCTTCACTAATCTTGAGACAAGGATAATGAAAAAAATTATAGATCTTTACAACAATTACAAAAAATTAAACATAAATTAACATAAATATCATGCATACTACAAAATAGTGATTTACATGGGGAAAAACCTTTTGGAAGAAAAAACCCACACTTCAAAAGCCGCACAAATATATTATTTAAAAACCACAAAGATCACAATATACTTGCAGAGCAAGATTCTCATAGGAGTATCACCAACCAGAGATACGAAGGCAACACAACCACCATCAGAATCTCAAAAAAATCACAATGCATAGATGTAATATAATTTTTGAATGCAAAAGACAATTGAGAGGGGGTGAATCAGTTGTACCTTAAAAATTCAAAAACCTCACAAACATTCAGATCCACATTCATTCAATTTACCCTTAATTTATTATAATGATTTAGCATAAAAAGTAAATAGAATAAACTAAATCAAATCAACAACATGCATAAGAGAACACCAAATTTACGTGGAAAACCCAAGATGGAAAAAACCATGGTGAGGATTAGCTCACAGTATAAATTAATATTCATTGAATACAAAGAGATCACTATCGAAGGGCTCATTTCCCAAAGAAAGAAAGGCTCATTGCCAAAGGCTCACTGCTAGAATAGAAATGAAGATAGAGAGGAGATTTACATAGATAAATCTATCTCAATGCAATAGAGAAATCCACCACAATATCACCAACACCTTCATAGCTTGACTAGATAATTTTAGACGCCTTCCACTCACTACATCCAACAATCTAACACATAAAATATCACATTGCACTTCTCAAATTCACACCCTAATACTCTGAAATTTACATCATTCACATCATACTCATCTATCTTCAAATCCCTCAACAACTCAACTCATATTTATATCATCTTCAACCTTGAAACCATTCTCCAAGGTCGACTATGCACCTCAACTGTGCAAACTCAAATTAGGTCAGCAAGAAAATATTCCTATGGTGGAAAGGAATGAAGGTAGACCAAAAACACCTTATCTAGGACCTAAATCCACTCATACATGCCACACCATACTTTCACAAATTTCACAACTAGTGTAAACACCTAGGTCATTCGTTACCCATGTGAACACCATTAAATGTTTAATTACATGCTTCCTTTGATTAATGACAACTCACGAACAACAAATTTCACCTAAACACAATCTAGAATATTCTGCAAATACACTAAAATTCAACAAACTCCTTTGCAACAACTTTCACCTAAAGAATGTACACACCCAGTACACTTAAATAACTCTTCCATACACTATAACTTAAGAAATTGACTTCTGAAGCACCAAACCTCAAAAAAATTCAACTAAAGAAATATACCAACACTATTATCATGCATTCAAATCTATAAGAGCCTAAAAATAAATTGTGGAGAAATGTGGAGAAAAAAGATTTCTCCCAAACACCTCTATAATACACAATTCATACACTGGTGAACACAACTTTATCTTCTTAATAATCCAACACAAAAAATTATAGATATAACACCTTTGAACACCTATGATAAACATATCCAAAATGAATAGGTAGATCTTCATCTAAGATGAAATGCAAAGAAACACCAAAACTCTAATCTACAACCTAGAACAACAGTACAACTAAATGTTTCCTCTTTTTATAAAATTTTCTCAAAAGCACTTGGAAACTAAGCACTAGAAGCACATCCATAGATACAAGCTTATAAAAGAAACACTAGAGGTTGCTTCCAGTAGCTTACTATTGACAACATAATGCAACTAATCAAATCATCATTAATGCAAACACCGTAGACAATTCCAACAACTACTCATACTCTTGCAAAAATCTTCTTCTCATATGGTTGACACCAATGGAAATAGAAGCTTGTTGACACCAATGACAACACCAATTTTTCATACTTCAACAATCTCCCCCTTTTTCATTGATGGAAACACATGATGTGAAAAACCATCAACAATAACAACTCTTCTCTATATGTATTTTATTTTCTCTTTTCTCATTACTCACTCTCCCCTTTTCAACTTATATTTTTCACACACTCTTCATTCTCCATTTTTATTTTTAACATTATTCTCTCACCCTTTCTCAACTAACAACTAAACATTTTTCACATGATTCTCTCTCACCCTTTGACATCAATGGAAAAGGAAAAAATATTTACATCACTTATGTTTCTCCTTCAGAATCAATCAACCTTCTCATAACTACTCTACAATTGAAATTCCTTTATTTCTTAGTGTAATCCTCCTTAGGAGTACACACCATACTACACCAATCAACAACTATTGCATAATGACAACACTCATTGTTTCTAACTACAACAAACAAAAAATGTCACTACCTACTCCCCTTGAGAGGTAGCCACCAACATCAGTCTAGACCAAGGAATGAATCTTGAAATCCATTGGACTAGTGCATCTCCTTATGAATCTAGTTTAAAGGAGGGGAAATGACCCCAAAATTCTCTTGGAGATAATCAAAATTATCCTTAAGAAGAACCTTAGTGAATATATCAACAACATGATCTTTTGTATGAACATACTCAAGCCTTACTTCATTCTCTAGAACCTTCTCTCTCGAAAAGTGATATTGGATTGAGATATGTTTTGTCCTTGAATGCATTACAAGATTATTTGAAATATTGATAACACTTTTATTGTCACAAAAGATAGAAATAGGTTCATCATATACCACCATGATATCCTTCAATGTTTACCTCATCCACAACACTTGTATGCAACAAGATTTTTTTGCAATGAGCTTTGATTTTGTAGTAGATAAAGACACTGAAACTTGTTTCTTACTCAGCCATGATACCCTTCTACATCCAAGAAAGAATGTGCCACCACTTCTACTTTTTTTTCATCTATACAACTAGCCCAATATGCATCTATGTAAGCACTCAAACTAAAATTAGTATTCTTTGGATATCATAGGCCATAATTTAGAGTACCCTTCAAGTATCTGAATATCCTCTTTATTTTTGCAACATGTGACTCTCTAGGATCTTCTTGAAATCTAGCCATGAGACAAACTACATGCATGATATTTGGTCTAGTAGCAGTTAGATATAGTAGTCCTCCAATCACCGATATATACTTTCTTTGATCAGCTTGCAACTAGTAACCATAGGGGTACACACTAGTTTAGAATATTCCATTCACAAATTCTTCAACATTTCTTTGACATACTTTGATTATGAAATGAAAAAACCCTTATCTATCTGATTTATTTGTAATCCAAGGAAGAAATTCATCTCCCCAAACATAGACATTTCAAATTATTTTTACATTTCCTCTACAAACTTCTTACACATAGCTTCATTTCCTCCAAATATTATGTCATCAATATAAACAACCACAATCAAGAGTTGATCTTTTTCAAATTTAAAGTAAATATTGCTATTTGCAGTACCTTTATTCAATAATTATTATATCAAATACCCATCCAACCTTGTATACCAAACTCCCTTCTTCAATTTGTAGACCATATCCAATTTTTTTGATAACTAAAATCCTTCTGATTGTTCTATGTATACCTCTTCTTCCAATTCTCCATTCAAGAAAACAAACTTCAAATCTATTTGATAAAATTTGAAATCATTATGTGATGCAAAAGCCAAAAAAATTCTAATACCTTCCATTCTTTCCACCAGATAAAATTTCTCTGATGTAGGAGCATCCTTGGTTCTTTGTAGTCCTACATCAACCAAAAATATTTTTATTCAATCTTGTTCTTGTTCAGTTCTTGTTCTGTTCGAGTTGGCCAATTGGGTATTTCTTCATATTTTCTCACCAAACCCTATGGATCTATGATTTCATCGTGGGAATGTTCATTTTTCTTATTCCAAGATTATAGCTTGATTGGATCTTTTTCCAGAAAGCTATCACTTTCAGAGTAAGTGACAATTTTTGGAATTGACACCAGAATAATTTCAAACCTTATGGCTAGTTTGATCTCTTGTGGATCTTTCCCGTAACTTGCAGATCCTTGCAAGGTATTTCAAATTGATGCATGGATTGTCCCCAACCTTAATTTTAGGTCCACACTTCATCACAATCACCCGTCGAGGAGAAATTCAAATTGAGGGCTGACCTATTTCATGCACATTACATTTTCTTCATCAAAGATTGTAATGATCTTTAGCTGACACAGATGATCCTAGACCCCTAGATGTGATATAAATCATTGTAACTGATCATTATAAGGTAAGAGGACATAGATTGGAGATTCCATATGTAAGATTTCAGCTCGCATTAAGGAGTATATATGAATATTGTATTTTGAGCATGTTATATCCGGCCTGTGAGTCGAATTTGTAAGCCCGAATGTGGTCGACTATGTGAAATTGAAATTTATGATAATAAGAATGTTTTAATCTTCATTTTCCTCCATATTATGTGTTGCTTCCATTGTGTAACTCTTGATGTATAGTACGAAAAGTTCTCTTTGAGGACCCTCCTGTCGTGACTACACTAGTCTCCTCAAAATCTATTCCTTAAACTTGTGAGTAGCCTTTACACACAACCCCACTTCTCCATTCTAATTTAGTTTGTTTATGAATAACCACTTAGTTCAAATCACATTTTTATTTACTGGTCTTAGGACAAGTTCCCAAGTCTAATTCTTCTCAATCTAAAAAAGTTTTTCTTCCATAGCCTTGATCCAATATTCATCTTTGCATGCCTCAATCACTATTTTAGGTTTGAATTCATGTAAAGTGCACAAATCTTAAATTCATAGCTTCGACAAATAATTTAAATAAGCTCAATTATATTTCAAATATAGTCGTCATCTCATTCATTTAGACATCCATAAACTAGCCGATTTCAAAACAATGACATAAAAGTCAATAAGATAAATTCATAATAATTCCAGTATAAAACATAGATGTGTCATAATACACAATTTCAGTTATAAATACAATGGTTGATAATAATATCAGTTACAATTCAAGACTTAGGCATTCAGTCGCCAGAAGCTCGTCATTACATATATCAATAATAATTAAGGCATAAAAGAAGATGTCATCCGTTGATCTTCCATCCAAAAGAAAATCTTCATAAAGAAGACAAGAACAAGGATTAGGCACTTTTTCTGCCCAACCTCGAAGCTTACACTTCCCTGGAATTCCTTAGTCAATCAATAAATACCCGACCCTACATGAATCGCTTAGCAAAAAGCAGTCTACGAGCAAGATGGAATCTGGTGCATGCCTAGTATTACTAGTAAACCACAAGCATTTTCATTTTTCTAAATCATTTAAGAAATAAGCAAGTTCAATACTAGGATATGGTAGAGAGTTCAATAAATCCATCTGTTCCAATGGTCCTTAAGTTACTTGGCCAAGTAAAATGCCATGCATGACAAATAAAGCAGTTTTAGAAAAGAAAAACTACACTCTCTATTTACCCATATTCGACACTCGTCCTGGAAGGTAACTTTCCCAAAAAACATGACATGTGCATTCATTTTTCAAGCATGCATGGTCTAATAAGTCAAGTATAGTCTTTTTCAATCTTTTAACTCAATGAACTAAAAAATTTGTTTAAAACGAAAAAGAGTTTAAAAAGAGTTTCTTTCCATTGTTTAAATCCATAAAAGACATAAAGTTAATATTTTAAATTGAGTAATTTATTAATTGAAAAAGTTTAATGAAGGTGTAACTCCAGTATGCAAATTAAATACATATTAAAAACATAATTAAAAGAGTACACATTCATTCGTTCATACTCATCTAATTAATGTTGTTTCAAATTTGTTTTGGATATTTTTAAATAAATCACATTTCAGTTTAACATATTTGCAGAAAATAAATAATCGTTTATCAGATTTTAAACAACTCTTCTATTTGTTTCAGTTTTGATAGTTTCATTGAAAGGTGAAGATTTCAAGTTAAAATAACATTCGTTTCAAAATAGTGTTAAAATTTGAAGTTTATTCTGTCATTTATTTTCAGTCAACAAAGTATTATTTTCTGTTCAAGATCGTTTTATTTTCTAAACTAGTAAAGATCGTTTTCAGATTTAATAGATTCTCCTAAATTCATTTTACTGTTTAATTCATGATTTCTATTAGAAATTCCTAAATTCTTCCATTTCTAATCTCATCTCATATTCTGGAAATAACTACAGTCTGATTTGTTTGAAGTTTCAAATTTTTTTGAAAGGAATAGTTTTGCAAACAATTCTTTAAATCTCTCTTTCTTAAATAAAACAAACAAGATTCTCTTTTAAATTTGATACTAAATTTTGGATTTTAGAAAAGAATTGAATAATTTATTGTTTATTTGTGATTTCACTTAGAGTTTTTCCTAAATTTGTCTACTTCAAAATCCAATACTATTCTGGAAAATGTAGAGTTTGATATTTAAAAATAGGAACATAATTCTCATTAACAGAAAATTCTTTATTAGATTTAAAGATCTATGCCAAATAAAATTTCAATTTAATTCAATCTATTAATAATTCATTTAGTTTAATCAAGATCATACCTCTTTGAATTCTGGAAAAGAATTTGTCTGTGTGCCTTCTTTATATTTTTTGTTTCTTACTCCTTTGTTCTTGCATTTATTCTTCTAGATTGCTGCTCCTCTTCTATTATCTTTCCTATGCCTTAACCCTGTGCTAGCAAACTAGATTTTTTTTTATGGATCTCAGTACATTTCTAAGACCTCTTGCTGCCTTTGGAGGCCGTGCCTATTCTTGGATTCCCTTGCTGTAACTATGTGTGTGGAGCAGATTGGAGAGTTCTCTCTTAGCCTTCTGCTATGTGGGTCTTTGTGGCCATGTGGGGTGAAGGAAGTATGTGAAAGGAAAGCAATCTGCGCACCTTCCTACAGGTTGTGTCCTTTCCCAAGGGTCTCCCTACTGCCTCCCTGCTTCCCTTCCTTCTCACCTACATGGGAGATGAGGATGCTCTTTTCCTGGCTGCGTGGGAGAGACAAGAGTCCTTCTCCTTTCAAATTTGAAATTCCTCCTCTATCTGTCCTACTCGCTTCTCTCACAGTTGCAATGTACGAAAAAATAAAGAAAATGTATGGTAAGCTCAAAAATAGATTTGTGTTCTGTCTTCCAATTTCGAATTTTTCCAAGTATCTGGTCTCTTTTTTATTTTTCTCATGCATTCCTTATATCAAAAATTGAGATCCACCATTATAGATTGATCCCCAGATCAATTCTATAACTCATAGTTCCAAATTTATTGAATGTATCTCCTCTTTTTTTTGAGGCTATCTATTCAACTTGTTAACTTGAGTTCTAAATTGAATACCAATTCCATTGTGTACGTAATTGTTTTATATTTGTTTTCAATTTCTCCATTTAGCCAATTTAAGATTTAATTCAATTTATGAATTTAAAAATCTCCTCTTTTCATAATTTCTATTTTAAAAATCATTTATTTTATAAACACTTTATTTCTTTAAATTTTAATCTAATTTCGAAATAAATATCTATTGCATTTAAATTTTGAAATTCAAATATATTATTTCCAAACAATAAATAAATATTTAAACAATCAATCTAATCATTTAATTTAAGTCAATTTCATCAAATTTAACTCAATCATCATTTAAATCACATGCATTTTTGCAATTTGAAACATTAAATTAATACTTTATTTTCAAAACTTGCAAACAAGATATGACAAAATGCATTAAAAAAAAAAAAATCTATGTGAGTGTGTGAGATCCCATCTATTCATAAACGTCAATCGGCTAAACAACTCTACCTGATCATTGTTCTCGCCTTCAATCACTTTCATCTGTTCTTGCATTTACTTGCACTCAATTTTTCATTAGCAATGGCAAACCCCGAAATTAAATATAAATGCATTTCAAATCATAATAATTGCATTTCAATTTCAATTTCATTTCGATTTGAATTTCAATTTAACTTTCATTAAAAATATCATTTAACTTCAATTTAAATAGCGACATAATGATTAATAATTGCATTTAATTAATCAAATGAAGTCCATATGTGACATCCTTCCCCTCTTGGAAGAGACATCGTCTTGATGTCTTATTAGTCATTCAATAAGCATAACATCATCATCAATAAAACATACTATCTCAATCAATAAACATAATATCTCAATAGGTAAAGCATAGTACCTCAATGATAATGAAATAGTAACTAACAACATAGTTCTCAAACATAAGCATAAACAATAACATTAGCATCCACGCTATCAAAGTTCACAACATGTGAATCAAAAACCAGAGTATCAAATATCTCCGCATAAAACATATACTAATCTATGAAAGAAAATGAGGAAAATGACGGTCTATCGTCTCAGAATCCTCCCATGTAGTACTATCCTCAGTATATTGGTTCCCTTGGAACTTGTATTGAGTACTATCCTTGTTAATGCTAGTCTATCAACAATAGGATTAATGACTTCCAGTACATCAAAGGGTTCCACCAATCTCAGAGCCAATTTGATGATTTCCAAAAATATGTAAGATTTACAAAACATTCCTCCTATGCAGCAATCTTGTCCTTTCTAGACCTTGCTTCAAGTGTCCTTACTATCACATAGGGAAATTTTGTATGCTTCACACATACTTACTCTCTCAAAGAGCTTTATTCCACAAATACATATAATATATAATAATAACTATACTTAGTGATCGAAATTCATTGGTCCATGCATTTATCCTTAGTATAACCCAAATGGAAGAGGAATGTCAATGTATTGTACACTACATCGTGGGTCCAATCCTTTCCTTTGAATTACACTGTTAGAAAAATCATAACCCGAGTCCATCTGCCACTTACACATTCATTATACTTACCATAAAGTACTTTACCTTAATTAATTGTCTATCTCAAGCATAACCTTGCTCCTAGACACTTATCAATTTTAATACTACTCCACACTCAAACTTTATTATTAATTAAATTTCATCAATCACTTCGTTCTATAATTTCCTTTTTGACATTTTATCAAGTCCATGGTTATATCCAAGCTTTTTTTTTTTAAGCTTTAATAGAGTTTCCTTTCTTTCCATATGATTGTCCAAACATTAATTTTAGAAGTTTACAAATCATTCAAGATTTAGTTCACCATTTACTTGTTTGAATAAAATAATATAAAGCACATTTATCCAAATGAATGTCTCATGGTATAATTTTGGTTTTCACAACCCTATTATCATTTGCTAGACTGAAATCACCTTTAAGGTTTACTAAGCATCTACTTCCCACAATATATTAATTAGGGTCATAATCCTATAAGTTGAGTTTCCAAAAACTGTTGGTTTTTTTGATGAGTCTATCCACTAAAACATTATGTTAATCCTACTAATCAAAGACAGATCATTTTGTCTTGTGTTCAACCATTTTCTTTCTAGAATCTCAAGAGAGTTACATGTCCTACCAATGAGGACTTATGGTCTTCATTTCCTGGCATACTAGATATTCCTTGCTACATTTCGTGCAACTTCTTATTCTATCTTCTTCCAGATAATAGTGGATCCCTATCTGACAATTCCTTTTGTCAATATGATGTCCTAACCCTGAAATTATTTTCCTTGTTCCATTCATGAATCTTCCAAATTTTGGACACATAGGTTCTTTTATATCCAACATTAGTCTATCCTTTGACTAAGTGATAACCTATTTTGACCTTACGCCATTATTAATCTTCATGTAAATAGTTATGGGTTTTATAGAGGAAATTCCCATTTATCTCAAGACATCTATACCTTGGATTTTCTTCTCTCCTTGAATTATTTTCAAAGATGCAATTCATCTTTTAACTCAATCTAATTTCCTTGATTTAATCTGGTACCAATTTTTGAGTATAATCCTCATTCAATCACGTTAATCTCTAAATAATCAAATTTAATTGCATACCTAATCATCACGCATAAGCATTCAAATCCATGATTTTCTTAATTATAAGAGAGTTTCAACTTCAATATTTCATTTTGAGCACAAGTAACAATTCTGATGTTCTTCTCCGGAAAATTTTCAACATTTCTTGCTAAGTGAAAAGTCTATGATGTTTTGTCATGACAATAGATTCTTTCTTTTGAGAGTGTTTCTCTTGTAATATAAGAGCTACTTAAAATAAAGTCTTTTCAATAATACATCTTCCTTTATCTTACTAGGCATCTCTCCTATGCTTCTATATTTGTAAGGTTTCATTAACTCTAATGATATTCAATCACATGGGCAAATCTTAACCCAGTATTCCCTTCCAATTCTTAGGATGAAATCCTTAATTGTTGACTAGTCCGATTGCTTATAGATTTCTCCACTTTATATGGCTAGCCAAGACCCAATGTACAACTCATTCAATTTTAATTCCTACTTATAGGTATATAAAGAATAATCCAATACGTAATCCAACATAATAGGTTTTAGTCTCATCATTAGATAATTCTCTTTATGGAATAAACTTCTTGTCCCACATAGGTTATCTTTACCCCAAGGTTCCATTTAAAATTAAGGTAGTGATTAAGTGATTAAATCATTCTCATTAAGATATTTTGGTGTGGTTCACCAAACGTCACATCTTACTTTATTTTTCACTTCATCTCAATGGCTTAAATAGCCAACCTTTTTCTCATCCTTAGGTTTTTTAGCATAGTGAGCTTCAGTATCAAGTTGTTTCACGACATGAATATATTTCATATCAAAACAACATCATTATTAAATTCTCTTTACGAAGTATATATGAGTATTGAGACACTTTCTTCCAATCACAAGTCTCTAAGATCTTTCCTTGTCAATCCATAGACAATGATCTTCCTTACCATGATCCAATTATCTACCTATTCTTTTCTAAGGAATTGATAATAATATCCTTGATTTTTAGATCAAAACAATCATAAGGTATACAAATCATAGTTCTTACCCTTTCCCTTTGTCATTTTTCCCTTATGGTCATAAAATGTATGACTTAATTGTCCTTATGACTTTCAAAGAAGTCATAACCATGTTTCGTTGGGTGGGGTACTTAGCTTGAGTCAATCCTCTCTCTTTCTGCCCCCCCCCTTTTGTGTTTCCGCAACTTCATTCTTCTTACATTGAACTTTTTAGTAGTTTACTTGCTTCTTTGGAAGGGTTTTGTCATCCCTTTTTGTTGACCTTTAATTGCCTATCCTTACCTCATGGCATACCTTAAATACACCTTTTTTTTTTTCAAAGGTAGATTTTTCATTGTTTTCTTTTATCTCACAGATTCAACATATTGAATGATTCACTAGGAGATCCAATGAATATTTAGCAACAAAAAAAGAACATTCTATCTTATTTCTAATATCCTTATTAATGGAGAAATATCCATACTCACAAACCTCTTTTGTTGATGTACTTCTTAACTTAAAGTGTTGCTTTCCTTGCAACTTCTAGTGTCCTTACACATAGAGCCATGTTGCATTCCTAATCCATTTTGGAACCATTATTCATAATTTGTTTGATTCCAAAACTTCAATAACCTACATGATTTTGGTTGGAGGAACCTTGTTCCTATCATTGACTGTTTCTTCTAACTGTTCTGGTCTTTTCTCAGTTCCTCGGCTCTAACTCTTTTCTAACAAGATCTTTTATCTTTACACAAGATTTTAAGTCATGAGTTCCCAAATCCTTGAGGATACCTCCTCCATTCATATCCTACTTTGAACAATCTAATATTTTTTGACTTGCATACATAGGTTCATAGTGATTACACTAATCCAAGAGTTTTTTACTCTCTCCCAATTGTAGGTTTCTATAGTTCAATTTATCTGATTCCTACTCATTCTATTTTTCTTAGAGTCATGTGTGTACAGATCATTCTTCCTAACCTTCCTACATACCTTGATTGCATAATCTTCTGCAATTCTAGGTTTTATCATAAGTTGATGGTTTTAGGAATTCTGATTCTAGGGACGAATCTTAAACTAGCCCTAATTTACCCAAGTTACTAAGACTTACATCTTCCTTTTCACTTTCTTAAATTCTTTCTCTTTCCATTCTGGCACAAGAACTTTTCAACCTTTATCTTTTGATAAGGTTTACACATTATTGCGTAATGAGCTCATAGGTTGCAGTGCAAAATCTAGTTGCTCTGATACCAAATGTAAAGTGCAAAAATCTTAAATTCATAGCTTCAAAAAATACTTTAAATAAGCTCAATTATATTCAAAATATAGTCATCATCTCATTCATTTAGACATCAAGAAACTAGTCGATTTCAAAACAATGACATAAAAGTCGATAAAATAAATTCATAATAATTCCAGTATAAAACATACATGTGTCATAATACACAATTTCAGTTATAAATACAATGGTTGATAATAATATCAATTACAATTCGAGACTTAGGCATTCAGTCACCATAAGCTCGTTATTACATATATCAATAATAATTAAGGCATAAAAGAAGATGACATTCGTTGATCTTCCATCCAAAATCAAATCTTCATAAAGATGATGAGAACAAGGATCAGGCGCTTTTTCCACCCAACCTCGAAGCTTACGCTTCCCCAAAATTCCTTAGTCAATCAAGAAATACTCAACCCTGCACGAATCACTTAGCAAAAAGCAGTCTACGAGAAAGATGGAATCTGGTGCATGCCTAATATTACTAGTAAACCACAAGCATTTTCATTTTTCTAAATCATTTAAGAAATAAGAAAGTTTAATACTAGCATATGGTAGAGAGTTCAATAAATCCATCTGTTTCAATGGTCCTTAAGTTACTTGGCCAAGTAAAATGTCATGCACGACAAATAAAGCAGTTTTGGAAAAGAAAAACTACACTCTCCATTTACCCATATTCGACACCTATCCTAGAAGGTAACTTTCCCCAAAAACATGACATGCACATTCATTTTTCAAGCATGCATGGTCTAATCAGTCAAATACAATCTTTTTCAATATTTTAACTCAATGAATTGAAAACTTTGTTTAAAACGAAAAATAGTTTAAAAAGAGTTTCTTTCCATTGTTTAAATCCATAAAAGACAAAGTTAATATTTTAAATTGAGTAATTTATTAAATGAAAAAGTTTAATGAAGGTGTAACTCCAGTATGCAAGTTAAATACATATTAAAAACATAATTAAAAGAGTACACATTCATTCGTTCATACTCATCTAATTAATGTTGTTTCAAATTCGTTTTGGATATTTTTAAATAAATCACATTTTAGTTTAACATATTCTCAGAAAATAAATAATCATTTATCAGATTTTAAATAACTCTTCTATTTGTTTCAGTTTTGACAGTTTCATTGAAAGGTAAAAATTTCAAGTTTAAATAACCTCCGTTTCAAAATAGTGTTAAAATTTGAAGTTTATTCTATCATTTATTTTCAGTCAACAAAGTATTATTTTCTATTCAAGATCATTTTATTTTCTAAACTAGTAAAGATCGTTTTCAGATTTAATAGATTCTCCTAAATTCATTTTACTGTTTAATTCATGATTTCTATCAGAAATTCCTAAATTCTTCCGTTTCTAATCTCATCTCATATTCTGGAAATAACTACAGTCTGATTTGTTTGAAGTTTCAAAAAAAATTGAAAGGAATAGTTTTGCAAACAATTCTTTAAATCTCTCTTTCTTAAATAAAACAAACAAGATTCTATTTTAAATTTGATACTAAATTTTGGAATTTAGAAAAGAATTGAAGAACTTATTGTTTATTTGTGATTTCACTTAGAGTTTTTCCTAAATTTGTCTGCTTCAAAATCCAATACTATTCTAGAAAATGTAGAGTTTGATATTGAAAAATAGGAACAAAATTCTCATTAATAGAAAATTATTTATTAGATTTAAAGATCTATGACAAATAAAATTTCAATTTAATTCAATCTATTAATAATTCATTTAGTTTAATCAAGATCCTACCTCTTTGAATTCTGGAAAAGAATTTGTTTGTGTGCCTTCTTTATATTTTCTGTTTGTTACTCCTCTGTTCTTGCATTTATTCTTCCAAATTGTTGCTCCTCTTCTATTATCTTTCCTATGCCTTAACCTTGTGCTGGCAAACTGGTTTTTTTTTTATGGATATCAGTACATTTCTAAGACCTCTAGCTACCTTTGGAGGCCGCGCCTGTTCTTGGATTCCCTTGTTGTAACTGTGTGTGTGGAGCAAATTGGAGAGTCCTCTCTTAGCCTTCTACTACGTGGGTCTTTGTGGCCACATGGGGTGAAGGAAGTATGTGAAAGGAAAGCAATATGCGCACCTTCCTACAGGCCACATCCTTTCCCAAGGGTCTCCCTGTTGCCTCCCTGCTTCCCTTCCTTCTCACCTACGTGGGAGATGAGGGTGTTCTTTTCCTGGCCGCGTGGGAGAGACAAGAGTCCTTCTCCTTTCAAATTTGAAATTCCTCCTCTGTTTGTCCTACTCGCCTCTTTCATAGTTGCAGTGTATGGAAAAATAAAGAAAATGTATGGTAAGCTCAAAAATGGATTTTTGTTTTGTCTTCCAATTTCGAATTTTCCAAGTATTTGGTCTGTTTTTTTTTTCTTTTCTCATGCATTCCTTATATCAAAAATTGAGATCCACCATCATAGATTGTTCCCCAAATTAATTCTATAACTCACAGTTCCAAATTTATTGAATGTATCTCCTCTTTTTTTTTAGGATATTTATTCAACTTGTTAACTTGAGTTCTAAATTGAATACCAATTCCATTGTGTACGTAATTATTTTATATTTGTTTTCAATTTCTCCATTTAGCCAATTTAAGATTTAATTCAATTTCTGAATTTAAAAATCACCTCTTTTCATAATTTCTATTTTAAAAAGCATCTATTTTATAAACACTTTATTTCTTTAAATTTTAATCTAATTTCGAAATAAAAATCTATAGCATTTAAATTTTGAAATTCAAATATATTATTTCCAAACAATAAATAAATATTTAAACAATCAATCTAATCATTTAATTTGAGTCAATTTCATCAAATTTAACTAAATCATCATTTAAATCACATGCATTTTTGCAATTTGAAACATTAAATTAATACTTGATTTTCAAAACTTGCAAACAAGATATGAAAAAATGCATTAAAAAAAAAATATCTATGTGAGTGCGTGAGATCCCATCTATTCATAAATGTCAATCAGCTAAACAACTCTACTTGATCGTTGTTCTCACCTTCAATCACATTCATCTGTTCCCGCATTCACTTGCACTCGATTTTTCATTAGCAATGACAAACCCCGAAATTAAATATAAATGCATTTCAAATCATAATAATTGCATTTCAATTTCAATTTCATTTCGATTTGAATTTCAAATTAACTTTCATTAAAAATATCATTTAACTTGAATTTAAATAGTGACATAATGATTAATAACTGCATTTAATTAATCAAATGAAGTCCATATGTGACAATTCAGAAAGTAAGCATAGATTTACCTATTGTTCAACAAATTTATTTCTTGTTAGTATACCTCTACTCTTATATCCAATGATTTGATCTTCAAAATGATTCTTCTATACATATGATTTTTAAGAGTTTTTTTCCAGAGCTTCTTCCTCTTTAATCTGCACTTCTATTTCTATAGCTTTTTCTTCTTCTTTGCAAGAAGGTGCATATAATTCATGTCCATCTATCATCATTGAACTCTTTTGTAAATCTTCATCAACCTTGAAACTTTAACTCTCAACAATATTTCTCAATATCTTGTTGTAGCATTGGTAATATTTTCTTCTAGTAGAATATCCAAGGAAGATACCTTCATCAGACCTTGCATCAAAATTTCCTAAGTTTTCTTCATCTCTTCTAATATAACATTTTCTTCCAAAAAATTTGAAATACTTGACAATAGGAATCCTTCCATACCATAGCTCATAGGGAGTCTTTGTACTATTTTCTCTTGCTTAAAATTTTTTAAGTATATAAAAAATAGTATGAATTTCTTCTCTCCAACAGACTTTCAGTACATTTTCTTCTTTCATCATTTTTCTTGTAGCTTCTTGAACAATCCCATTCTTTCTTTCAACTAATCCATTCCGCTGAGGGGTACTAGGGGAAAATAAGTTCCTCTTTATATCATGATTCTCACAAAAGATGTTAAACTCATTGGAGGTGAACTCTCTACCTCTTTCAGACCTCAAAAATTTGATTTTCATATCCATTTCATTCTCAAACATAACTTTAAATGCTTTAAAATTATGTAGAGTTTCAAATTTTTCTTTGGGAAAAGTAACCCATGTCATCATAGAATAATCATCAATCAATAGAATGAAATACTTGCCACCTTGAATACTTCTCACTCTTGTAGGGCCACAAAAATCTATATGTACCAATCCCAATAGTCCAATAGTAGATTATTCTTTGACTTTGAAGCTTCTTCTTGCTTGCTTTCAATTTTGGACACTCTTTATAGGCAACATTGATAGGCTTTGTAATATTTGGTAGATCTCTCATAGATTGAACTAAATTTATTGTTACTAGTTTATCAAAATTGATGCAACACATCCTTTTGTGCCATAACCAAATTTCATTAATCTAAGTTTTAAAGTAGTGACCATCAATACCCTTAAGTTGATAAATATTTCCATTTATGCTTCCGATAGCTACCACAGTTTTGGATCCTTTTTTGATCGCACATCCATCATCCTGGAACATAATATTGTATCGTTTTCTACGTATTTGTCCAACACTCAAAAGGTTATGCCTTAAAGCCTTAACATAGTAGAAATCCTCAATATTATGCTTTCCATCAAAACTAATAGAACCTTTTCCACATATCTTAGCAGATGTAACATCACCAAATCTAACACATCCTCCATCATATTTTAAATTATAAAAAAACTTACTCTTGCCATTGGTCTTATGATTAGAGCATCCACTATAAATGATCTATTAGTTCTTCTCCTATCTATCATGAAAGGTAGATACCAAAGTACCTTCAGCCTTATCCTTTGTCTCTGGAGGAATTTCCTTCACAAATATCTTAGAGTTAGCAAAAAATAGATTCTAAAAGAGTGGAATATTATCTCAACACCCAAGAACACTTGCAAAAAAATGAAAACCTTCCACAAGAGGATATGAAAGAATATGATCTTTCTTAATATTAAGACCTCTCAAATGATGGGGTATGAAGTATGATAAAGTATGATATAAATTAGTATAATAACCTTCCTTATATAGGCAAGGTTGAGATGTAGGATGTAACATGATGTTGAAATGTGTCATAATCTTATAACATCTGACAACTAACTACCTAGTAGAACGTGAAATATCACATAAGGCTTCTAGAAGGAATCTTATTTCCTAAACATGTGAGCAAGGGTCAAGGCCCAATTATTAGCTATCACCTAGTGAATACAACCTACGAATTAATTAAATGCATAAGTAAACTTATGTGAGTGTAATTAGATAATTAATTACACCAAAATCCCCCATAAGTGTAACTTAGGGAGGAAACAATGATGCAAATGATGACGCAATGATGGGTCTTGACTACATGGCCATTTTAGGTACCCGTGTACAAATGATAATGCAATCTCTTACAAATGGAGCAAAGGACAAAATCTTGTGGGAAGAAAAATCCTCTCCAAAAAAAAGATATAATGAAAATAAAAGAAAATCATATGAGGAAGGATGGAGGACTCAATGATACCCCCAAGTAAACCATCTATTACATAGATACATTACAATCAATCTCCCCCCATAGGAGGGAAAGAGAGAGAATATGTATCCCCCCCACAATATGTGATTGCCTATAAAAATGGTAAGTGCTTGAAGACAAAACATGATCCAATGTCGACAAACAACTTGTCCCCCTTTTGGAAGAAAGAAAACCAAGTACAAATGTAGGAATGCTTCCCATTTTGGATAGGAATTGAAGGAAGTATGGATGGATATGGATGATGATGATGTTTCTAAAATTTTCTCATGCGTCTCCTTTGTCATTGTAGATGAAGATTTCATAATCAAATCAAGTACATGCCCAATCAATGAAGAAGGTGATAAATTAGGACTATGTGGAAATTTATGCTAAATAATATACAAAGACAAAGATGGTTTGATAATATCTGTGCAATGGTTGTCATCAAATAAGATAGATAACCCATCAAATGTGTCCTCCAAATCTGAAATGTGAGACTCCACAAACAAGGATGCAATGTTTGATAGATAGGAATCCCAATCAAGAATACAATGAGATACTTGTTGTAATGAATCACTAGATGTTCTCAATAAATCATCACTATATGATGAATCTATTGAACAAGAATGATGGAAGCCTCAATCAATTAATCTACACAAGGAATCACTTAAGGTGAAGGTACATCAACTGTCTCTGATGGAGAAGAAGGAGAATTTGAAGAAACACCATCCTCATCTGAAGATTCATAGTATTCCAAACATTCAAACTCCCACATAGTATTTGCATCATAAGATATCATGTTTGAAAAATGAAGAGGCACAAGACAATCTAAAACATGATTATCTGGGAATGGTTGAGTATCAGGATCTACATGTATCTACCAAATTTTAGTCTAAAGAGTATGAGGGCAATCACAATGATCAATACCTTTCAAAGTGGCAACATCAATATGCATTGCAATGACTCCTAAGACATGATCCTTTTGCAATTATATGCAAATTTCTTACTATTAGTACTAGGAAGGGGAACAAGATTATCAAAATGGGGAAAAAAATGAAGCCATCAAAGATGTTTGATGATACCATTTCTCCATTGTTTATAGTTTCCCCTTTTCAACATAATCAAAGAACGATGAAATGAAAACCCCATAATGATCTATGATTGATCTCAATAATTACAAAGACAATAACCTTCAATGTCAATTCGAAACTCCTAAATATGATATATACTACAAATGATATCTTCCCAAACTGATAGAACCTCTCCAAGAGTCAAGATGTCCAAGTAATTAGTCACAATGCCAAATATGCAAAATAGTGAATAAATAATACCTAGGGATGAATCTGGAAAAAATACATGGGCACAATAAAAGAGCTCTTGAATACCTTCCAAATGCAACTTGAATCACCAAAATCGAAGAAACTGGAAAAAATTTATGAGCTTAGAGTTTGAAGTGGGAGATCTGAATTTAGATGGCTATAATTTGTACTTGCAACAAAATATAGTAAAATGGCTTGCACCACTATGAAGTAATCAAAGAGATATTTTTGGCGATATCTCATTTGTAGAATTTAGAGATTGTGGCAAAAATTTATGAAATTTTGAAAATAGGCCTATTTGAAGGCACTTGAAGGCTAAACTAGAAATAGTTAACACTAAATTGGCATAAATATTTCACACCTAGGGCTGAAAATATGGTCATCCATATAACCATGTTAGTAGACATAAAAAAAAAAAAGGTGTCTAGGTTTAATGTCCATGGGCTATACACAAATTGTCAACCTAAATTAAATATGGTCGACCAAACTATATAACCTAGTTGACAAAAAAATAATTGCAATGATAGTAAACTTTTTCAATAAATAATTTTTTTTTTAAACCATCAAATATGTAATATTAATAAAAAATTGCGATATGAATGCAATGTACTCGATGACCTAAAAATTTTAAAACAAATATTTATTAGGTATAGCTACCAATGAAACTATACCTAATGTGACTACATGTGCAAAGAATATGCTAGAGATGTCGAGTTGATGCCAACCTGACCAGACTGGTGGAAAGTATTGTGTGGAAGATGGAGGGTTCAAAGGACCAGAAATGATGATGTGACCACGCACTGAGTGGAGGATGCCAACGAAGATGATTTCTGGGCAACGATATAATAAGGAATTTAGATGGTGAGGAGTATGGTAGTGGTGGCCAAAAATGCAACAGGCACTAGTGAGGATGATGTCGGCGGTCGACGGGAGGTTTGACTGTCGATCAAGGCCAACAAAGATGTGATAGCTAGGGGTATGAAAGTACCAAATATAGTCCACAGAAATAAATTTAAGCCTCCGATAAATATTTAAAACCAAAAAATATTAAACGCCACAAAAATAATATATATCCACCAACAATATATGCCCAAAAATAATATTTTTTTTTCCAAATATTTATAGCCCAATAGAAAATAATCTATCTGTAGAACATAAAAAAATGATTTTTTTATTCTACGAAATCATACCTTCACTTGGCAAGCCGTATGACCTATCAGTTAATTTTTTTTTCCTCCCAAATAGCTAACACCAAATATGAGCATGTTTTATATTGATCTTCATCTCTCAAGCTCCTTGATTATGATGACAGGGTCCGATCAGGCTCAAAATGCACCAGAAGCTTTGCAACCTCTAGATTTTGATTTTCTTCAAACCCTCATAACTTCGGCATAAAATATTAAATTTTGGTGAAACAAAAGTTGATCCTGAATTTCTCAACTATCCTAGACTCGGATATGAGCTCAGATTTCCTCCAAAATACAAAAAAATTTACCTTCCATGAAACCCTTTAAATAGAGACAACCTCAAAAAAATTACCAAGATCTTATAGCCATAGCTCAATCCTTAGATTTGAGAAGGGTCTTGAAGGAAAGGATTTGATGTCATGAAAGAGTTGAAGATTATCACAACACCCAAGAACACCTGGAAAAAAAATGAAAACCTTCCACAAGAGGATATGCAAGAATATGATATTGCTTGATATTAATACCTCTCAAATGATGAGGTATGAAGTATGATAAAGTATGATACAAATGAGTACAAGAACCTTCCTTATATAGTAAAGGTTGAGATGTAGGATGTAACATAATGTTGACACATGTCCTAATCTAATGACACGTGACAAATAGCTAACTACCTAGTAGAATGTGAAGTCTTCGATAAGGCTTTTAGAAGAAATCTTATTTCCTAAACATGTGACTAAGGTTCAAGGCCCCATAATAACCTATCACCTAGTGAATGCAACCTAGGAATTAATTAAATGCCTAAGTAAACTTATGTAAGTGTAATTAGATAATTAATTACACCAACAAATTCATCTTTTAAATCCATGAATAAGCATTCACAATCATCATCATCTCCATAATTAGATTCATCATCAAAAATACTTGCATCTTATCTAACATAATAAATTTTCTTAATCATCATACCTTTGTTCTCCTTATTTCTATTATTCAAAGCTTTGTTTGGAAATCTTGAAGCATAATGACCTATCTCTCCACAACTAAATTTTTTGAAAGGAAACTTACCATTGTACTTGTACCCTTCTTCATTCTCCTTAAAAAGTTGGCTTCCACATCATTAAGATTCTCTTGATTTGACTCATTGATCTCCACTGATTTACCAACCTTAAAAGAAGTGTCAACTTTTGCACCACTATTTGTACCAAATTCTCTCATCTCAAAAGAAGTTACAAAACCATACAACTGATCGCTAATTTATTGATTTAGATTTTCAAATTACTTAATAGAAAAAAATTTATGACTATAATATTTGAGAAGAGTTCTAAGAATTTTCTTTACCACTTTAGGTTCTTTGAGTTCACCACTAAGAGCTCTAATGGATCTGAAAACTTCATCTACCCTATGCAAATAGCATGTAAAATTTTCATCTTTAGACATCCATAGGTTCTCAAACATGATTTTTAGATTTTGCATCTTAGCTTCTTTGACCTTATCATCTCCTTCATAGACGCTTTCTAACTTAACCCACATATCTCTAGCAGTTTTCAGACTCATCACTTTCACTAATTCAGAATTAGTAAGACCATTTAAAAGAGAGTACCATGCTTTACCATTGCATTCATAAGCTTTGATCTCATCAACAGTACTTGGACCATTCACAGGTTTAGTGTATCCATTCTTAATAGACTTCTTGACATCAAATCCAAGATAAACCAAAAAACCTTCCATCCTTGTCTTCTAGAATGTATAATTTGTTACATCAAACACACAGATCTCTTTCTTGTGTGCCCTCCCAGATCTACCTCAATAAATTAAGCTTTCTTCCAAAGAACCTTGCTCTAATTCTAATTGTTGAATGCATAAGACAATTGAGAGGGAGGGGGAATCATTTGTACCTTAAAACTTTAAAACCCTCACAAACATTCAAATCCACATTCATTAAATTTATCCTTAATCTATTATAATGATTTAGCATGAAAATAAAATAACAAAAACTAAATCAAATCAACACCATGCATAAGAGAACAGTAGATTTACATGGAAAACCCAAGATGGGAAAAACCACAGTGAGGATTAGCTCATGGTATAAAGTAATATCAATGTTGAATATAAAGGACTCACTGTTAGAGGGATAACTATCCAAAGAAAGAAAGACTCACTACCAAAATAGAAAAGAATATAGAGAAGAGAGTTACATAGAGAAATCCACCACAATATCACCAGCACCTTCGTAGCTTGATTGAAGAATTATAGACCCCTTCTACTCACTACATCCAACAATCTAACACATGAAAGATCACACTACACTTCTCAAATTTACACCCTAACACTCTATAATTCACATCATTCACATCATACTTGTCTATGTTCACATCCCTAAACAATATTTCATATTTATATCTTCAACCTTGAAACCATTCTCCAAGGTTGGCTATGCACCTCAACCATGCAAACTCAAATTATGTTGACACCAAAAAATTCCTACGATAGAAAGGAATGAAGGTTGACCACAACACACCTTATCTAGGACCTAAATCTAATCATACATGCCACACCACACTTCCACAATTTTTTTAAGTAGTGTAAACACCATTAAACTTTTAAGTGCACATTTCCTTTGACTAATGAAAAATCCTAGAAAATAAATGTCACTTGAACACAATTTAGAATATTTTGCAAATACCTTGAAATTCAGCAAACTCCTTCACAAAAAATTTCACTTCAAGAATGTGGATACCGAGTACACTCAAACAACTCTACCATACACTATAAATTTATAAATTGATGTCCAAAGCACTAAACCTCAAACAACTTAAATTGAAGAAATATACCAACACTATCAACATTCCTTCATATCCTCAAGACCTAAAACAAAACTAAAAATAAATGTGGAGCAAAAACGTTTCACCCAGACACCTTTGTAATACAAAGTTCCCAACACACAAAATTTTGGACATAACACCTTTAAACACCTTTGAATACCTCTGGTAAACATATCTGAAACACATAGGAAAATATTCAACCTAGAATAAATGTAGAGCAACACGAAAACACTACCCTGCGACCAAGAACAATGCTGCAACTTATTGTTTCCTCTTTTTATTAGATTTTCTCAAAAGCACTTGGAAACCAAGCAACGAAATCACATCCATAGATAAAATTGTATCAAAGCAACACTAGAGGTTGACACCAGTAGCTTAATAATGATAACATAATGCAACTACTCAAAGCATCATTAATGCAGACAACATAGACATTACCAACAACTACTCATACTCTTGTAACAATATTCTTCTCATATGGTTGACACCATTGAGAAAACAAGCTTGTTGACATCACTGAAAACACCAACTACTCATACTTGTAATAATACCCTCATAAAATAGGGTTTCCTTTCTAGAAAATTCAAGCCAACAAAATATCGACCATCAGATTTGAGACCTAATGATGAATGGTCAAATTTTACAATAATAAAATGTAAATAAATCTCATTGATGTATCAACAATAATTTTTTTAATTACAAGGTTGAGACACATTTTCCCAACAATCTTCACAACCATTTAAGCCTTGGTATCCAAATATTTGGGTTCTTTACTAGTCCAATCAATTGGTACTATAGGTTGCATCTTTATGTTGCTGACATAGATTGGATCCATCAAGTTAGACTCATCATCCTCAACTCCTTTGACATCCCCCCCTAATTTTAAAGTGATGACCTGCTTTAAGTTCATCATCATTTAGTTCCTCTTTCTTACCTCATAATCATCAATATAGTCAACCCAATAATCTGCTAAGTGTGGCACATGGTGAAACTTGGACTGAGATGAAGGTTATTCTTTACAAAATTCTTACTATCAAATATAAACTTCCTCTCATATGTAGAGACACTATGTTTTACAATATCTCTTTCTATATTGAGGTAATTATATTAAGACCTACATTGGTAGAATCCCAAACCAATAAGGAAAGGAATTCCAACTTTCTTTCTTTCAACACACCTCTTATTGACTTATGTGATTTATTTTCATATCTCTATTAGAATGAATTTATCTTCTACATATTTGGGTAGTTTGTGGGGAAATTCATCAAATATTCCAACCCTTAAGTATGTAAATCTTTAAAGATGAATAAAAAGGATACCATATTTGGTGACAAGTTGGAAATATTCTGGTGAAAACCTCTCCATTATATGCACATGAAAAATGAGAGGGGGGTGAATTAGTTGTATACTCTTAAAACATTAGAAACCCTCATTAACATTTAGATCTGCATTAGTTCTTAAACCCTTATTCACCATTAAACTCTTAACATGCATTAACAAAATGTAAACATGTAGAGCACTAATGCAAACACATCAAACACATAAGAACACCATATTTATATGGAAAAACTAAGAAGGTAAAATCCACAGTGAGAATTAGCTCACTAATATATAAATTTCAACACTTAATGCAATAAATCTCATTGCCTAGAAAGATAAAGAAAGGCTCACTACTAATAGCTCACTGCCAAAGGACTCGCTATCTATAAGAAAGAGGAAAGAAGAAGGGGGGCTCATTTTCAATTTGAATTGATAACAATTCATCTCTCATATGTTGAAGGTACAGTTCCATTGAAATACAAAATACCCATCAAACAAACTGAAATGTGCATACCTTTTGGTTATTACATTAGGAAGTCATAATAATTAAGGCTCACACTTAGATACAAAAATTTTATCACTTTCGTATATTTTGCACACACACACACACTTCACACATAATCCATACAACAATTTTCCTTGCATTTATACCCTCTGTGACCTAAAACAATCTTAATTAGGCCGGCCTTAAGGAAACGTATACAACTCTACCATGCAAAATTAAATAGGTCGACACCAAACACCTCCACAATATAAATAAGTGAAGTGAAACCATGCCACTACTTAACTGGGACCAAAATCTATACAAACATACTTCTTAACACTTCCTTAATCAACAATTATCCCTCACAATTAGTGCTAGCATGCTAGGTTGGCCAAACCTGCACTAACACTAAAAAGTGACTCAAAACACACCTCTCGAGATCTTGAAACATCTCATAGAATACACAATAAAATTCCACACTATTCATGCAACATATAAAAATATTCTAGAATCATTAGAATATTCTACACAACTACTAAAACCAACTAAAACTCAAGAATACCTTCATTATGTGCAACTAGACATACTAGCAAAGAAATCCAACACATTAGACAACATTATAGAAAAAATAAACACCTAAAACTTCAATAAAAGGTAGGTACAAACATTATAAGAATGTTCTCAAAGCCACAACACTATAACCTTTATTACAGAGAAATACGAAGCAATATCATTTCTCCTAGACACTCTATTTAACTAGATAGACGTATTGTCAAACACATCTTCCACTATAGAACAATCTAAACCCTGAAACATTGGATATAACACCTCTGATCACATGTTTGAAATATATGGGCACATATTCAACCATGAAGAAATGCAAAGTAAAACATAGAACACCAATCTATCATACTAAAATTTCTTTTATGCAAATTTTCTCAAAATCACTTGGAAACCAAGTGACCCAAACACATATGCAACATTACTTATCTCATACATCAATACCATTGATGAAATCTTAGCAACATCAAAAACCTCCCCCAATATAGGTCATACTAACAACCTTTGTAACTTTACTGAAGTAAGACATCAATGATAACACTGGTATAGTGTGTTGACATTAATACCAACACTTCCAACAACTCCAATTCTAGGGATAGGCATCAAACTATTAACACCAAAATAAACCATAAAAAATACTACAATAAAAAATACTCCCCTTGAAAGGTACAACTCTTTTCCTGCAACATCAACAAAACATGTTTTCTAGATCAATAGATCACTCTCTCTCACTATGGTCTTCAGACCATATCAACTTCTACACTATGCTTTTTTAACCACTTCAGATTTTTCTCCCACTTTGGCATAAATGGAAAAAGGCCATAAACTCATCCAACTCTCTTGCTCTCCTCCTTTGACAATATTCAAAGGGAAACATCTGTAAACACCACTTCTAATACCAACAATAAATTGCACTCATTCTTCTACACTCTCTTCCTACATAGTCCCCCTTAGGAACACACAATATGCTCCAACTGATTACACCATCTAGCAACCACTACTACCTACTCCCCCTTAAGGTAGCCTTCAACATAAGTCCAAGACCAATAAATATATCTTGAAATGATTTTAAGACAAATTCATATACTTATGCATCTAGTTGAAAGGAGGAGGGGCAATAACCCCTAACTTCTCCTAGAGATACTTAAAAGTATCTTTTGGAAGATCCTTTGTAAAAATATCAACAACCTGATCCTTAATAAGAACATACTCCAACTTCACCTCATTCTCTACAACTTTCTCTCTCAATAAGTGATATTGGTTTGAGATATGTTTTATTCTTGAATGCATTACTAGATTCTTTGAAATATTGATTACACTTGTATTGTCACACATGATAGGAATAGGTTCATCATATAAACTCTGATATCTTTCAATGTTTTCTTCATCCACAACACTTGTGTACAACATGATGTTGCTGCAATATATTATACTTCTGCAGTAGATAATGACACTAAATATTGCTTCTTAATTAGCCATGAAACCAACTTTCTTCCAAGAAAGAAAGAACCACCACTTTTACTTTTCCTATCATATGCATATCCAACCCAATTTGCATCTATATATGCACTCATAGAGAAGTTAGTATCCTTGGGATACCATAAAATATAATCTAGAGTTCCCTTCAAATATCTAAATATCCTTTTCACTATTGCAACATGAGATTCTCTAGGATCTTGAAATCTAGCCACAAGATAAACTGAATGCATGATATCCAATCTAGTATCAGTAAGTTATAATAGTCCACCAATCATTGATCTATACTTGCTCTAATTTGTCTTAGGAGATTCATCAAGCTTACTCAACTTACAACTAGTAACCATAGGAGTACATACCAGTTTAGATTCATCCATTCTAAACTTCTTCAAAAATTCCTTAACATAACAAGATTGTAATATGAGTATACCTTTCCTTGATTGATCGATTTACAAACCAAGGAAGAAATTCATCTCCCCACATATTGGCATCTCAAATTCTTTCCACATTTCCTCTACAAAATTCTTGCATATATCTTCATTTCCTTCAAAAATTATGTCATCAACATATACCACCATAATTAAGATTTGTTCTCCTTAAACTTTGAAATATAGATTACTATCTATAACACCTTTACTGAATCCTTGTTGCAACAAGTACTTATCTAACCTTGCATACTAAGCTCTAGGAGCTTGCTTCAGTCCATACAATGCTTTCTTCAACATGCAAGCCATATTTGCATCTTCTGACAACTGAAAACCTTCTATTTGTTTAATGTATACCTCTTCTTCCAATTCACCATTCAAGAATGTAGACTTCACATCCATCTTATATACTTTGAAATTTTATGTCTTGCAAAAGCTAAAAATATCCTGATAGCTTCCATTCTTGCAACCAGAGCATCAGTTTCCTCAAATTCTATACCTTCAACTTGTGAGTAACCCTTACACATAAGTCTAGCCTTGTTTATGATAACTTTTCCATCTTCATTCAGCTTATTCTAGAACACCCACTTAGTACCAATCACATTCTTGATTGCCAATCTTGGGACCAATTCCCAATTCAGATTCTTCTCTATCAGTTCTAACTCTTTTTTCATTACTTTGACCCAATTCTCATATTTACATTCTGTTCATGGTGTTTTTTGCACAACAACAACTCAGATAGAATATGGTATTCTATCTCTCTTGAAAGGTTGATCTCTATGAGAAAAGAGATAACCCCAAGGTCTCTCAAGTGTTAGGTCATGATAATGCAGTGGAACCACTTAGTGATAAATGTGAAAATGTTGGTAATCACAAAGGGACCTTACAAAACAAATATTGGAGACTCTAAACTTATCATATTTTGCAACAGGGTGATAATTGAGTTCCTACTTTAATTGTAGTTCAAAGAAATAGCAAAAGGTAAGGGTTTCAAAAATCTGAAGATTAATATTACTCCTAAGATCAACAACACTAATGAGGAAGTGCTTGGAACAGACCAATCCCTCAAAACTAATTTCTAATCAACCCAAGCTATACTTGCAATCTCATAGAAACAATGCAATCTTCTAAGGAATTAAAGATTTTCAAATCATAGACATTCATTCAATCGAACTGGATAAATTCCCACAATTGAACTAAGCACACAAATATTGGGTATAGGTTGACCTTGTGTAGCAAACCCACATTCAAGAAGCTACCCAAATTATGAACCAGAGATTGCTACTACACTGCAAGCCCTAAATCACAAGCACTATCAAATCATTTACTCTAAATCTAAAATGCATTCAGACATTTCCAAGCAATTTTAAAGATATAATAAGAACCATGCAAGATTAATCAATCCAAAGAAGGAACCAATAATAACACAATGTCTTCACTTGCATTGAATCACCAGTAGTAGCAACAATTCTAATATTCTATTACAGCACTTGCGTAAAACATGAATAACTTCTAACTCTAACCCTCTACTCTAATCTTCTAGTCTGTATTCTATCTAATTCTAACAAATTAACTAAATATCTAACCTTTTACAAATGAGGTGACATTCCATACTTATAGAGATTTCATCCCGTTCGAGCCTAAGCTAAGGTTATAGAGAAGGTCAGCCACCAACCAAATCAACCTAGATAGCTTGGAACAAATTTTCTCCCTACATTGAATGCATGAGGTGCCTTCCTCAGATCGACCTAGGATCTTTGCAAATCTTGATTTAGATAAAATGAACCCTGCAGGTCCCATCTACCATTAATGCCCCACCCACACGAAATAGAAGAATGACAACATGAATGCAACACAAGTTTGAATACGAGCCACCAATCAACATCTGAGCTGGTCATATGAATGACTCCAATCGAGTCAAACTATTTTGAAATTTCCATGTGACGTCCACCTCAGATGAATGACCATTGAGCGCATTGACCTTTTATGTATGGATGGGTTTCACCTGACCACGACCGTAATATGTACTTGACTGTATCCTGCGGATCTTGCAATATCTTCAAAGTATGCCCATCCTTCCTTTGACCCCAACAACAACAACCTGCTTGATCCAATCTACATTCAAAAGGGCCACAATTAATATTCAATATAGCATCAAAATCCAATTTAATCCACCAGAGTCCCTAAGGCAAGAAAACCAAGCACAAGCGTAGGAGAAAGTGGAACAAAAACTAGACGGGAGTGGACACAAAACCAAAATAGAAATATAAACAAAATAGGTGGAGGTGAAACAAAAACGGGAGAAAAAAAAAACCAAAACAAAAATGAAAACAAAACAAGCGGAGGTGGAACAAAAACCAGATGAGAGCGGAAACAAAACCAAAATAGAAACAGAAACTAAATAGGTGGAGGCAGAACAAAAACCAGACGGGAGCAGAAACAAAACCAAAATAGGCGGAGGCGGAACCAAAACCAGACAAGAGAGGAAATAAAACCAAAATAGGCAAAGGCGGAACCAAAACCAGACAAAAGCAGAAATAAAACCAAAACAAGTAGAGGTGGAACCAAAACCAGATGGGACACTTTGCAAAGTACCAAGTTCAATTCCCACCCTAGTTCTGGTTTCAACGAAGGAAAGGAGGTGAAGAAAAATAAATAAAAACAAAGAAGACCCAAGGGACAAAACCAACCCAAAGGTTGAACAACAAAAAAAAAAATGACACAAGAAACAGAGCCATAACCGGAGCTGGAACTGAAACATGAACCTTGTGAAGGGTTCGAGTTTAGTTCCTATCTCGATTCCACCTCTGACAAAGGAAAAAGGAAGACCAAAGCAGACCTAAGGAGAAGAAAGCAACCCAAAGGCCAAAAATAGAAAAACAACAAAGATGTGGAGGTAGAACTGGTACGGGAACAAAAACTGAACCGTGAACTTTTTAAAGGTTCAGAGTTTAGTTTCATCCCAATTCTACCTCCAACAAACAAAAGAAAAAGGAAAACCAAGGAAAACCTAAGGGAAGAAACCAACCCAAAGGCCGAAGACAAGCAAAACAATGAAGAAAACAAGAAGGAAAGAAGCAAAGCCGTAACCAAAACCAGAATGAAAATCGAACCATAAACTTCTTTAAGGTTCAGAGTTTAGCTCCTATCTCTATTCCACCTCTGACGAAGGTAAAAGGAACAAGGTCTTAGGAGGAAAATAAAAACTCCCAAGAACCAAACAAAAACACCAAGGACAATCAAAAGGAAAAGGGAACCCACCTCCAGAGAGGACATCTGGGAGACTTGATAACCACTAGGAACTCAACACAAAGGCACCTTACAACCAAGAAAAGCATTCAGAAATAGTGCAAAGTAACCCAAACCCATGACGAAAGGAGCAAAGAACCAAAGACCAAAATCCAAATATTTTCAAAGACAAGCTCATAAAAGGGGCAAGGCCACAGTAAAGATCCAAAAGGCCAAGCAAAAGAGGGTCCCTACTTTCAGTGGGGCATGTGTGCAAAACTGCACAACAAATGGCGACTCCGCTGGGGAAATGCTTCAGAGCATTTCAATGACAAATTGGAATCAACCCAAAATCTTTGGTTTTGTAGACTAGGCATCAGGTTACATATGGACAAGGTTTCAAAAATCATAAACAACCAAATCCTTCCTATACTTGGGTTGAAGTGTGTGTGTGTATGCATTCATTTCCCTTTCCTTAGTTGCAATAGGGACCAAACTTAGTCCAATAGGACTACATAAGGATTCTAACTCCAAAAGCAACCTGGATAGAGCCTCGTTGCCAGTCAGGCATCCATATCCCTGATGAGGTTATCACTATGATCCTCCCTAGCATAGCTCTACTACCAGCTAGGCATCCATAGCCCCAGTAGAGATACTAGAATACCCCTGATAAGGTGAACATTTCTTTTGATTTTCAACATTTTCATTTCCTTTCCTCTTTTTGATATTCTCTTTGAGATCTTTTAAACTTTCTCTTTCACCTTGCAAGTGATGAAGCCCGCACTTAGGGATGAGAACCACAACAATACTAAAGCAGAATATAAGATTTTTCACCCATCCAGACCTCATAAGGACCATATGCAACCTTGGAAACCTTAAGATTTGTGTGTAAGTATGATACCCAAATATATTTCATAATTTGACTTAATCAAATGACTCCAATTCTAGGTATATGCAACATCAAATAAAGGGATTCCACCAACTAACTCTAAAAAGATGATTTAAGTTTGTAAAATAAATCCTTAGAACAACCCCAAGCAAGCAACTAGTTATACAGATGCAACAAACCCAGAGGAAAGCCAGAACCCAAAGCAAGAGAAGAGCAAAAAGAAAAACCAACCAAAGCGAACCAACACATAAATAAAACAACAAAAAGGAAACCTAATCTACCTATGTACAAGGAAAGAGCTAGAAATAGCTTAGGACTAGAAATAATGCTTTAGATACTACCCATTGACAAGTAGTGGGATATTCTCTCTAGTGAGAGTTTTCAAATAGAAAACATTATCCCCTAGAATCTCTGCAATCTAATAAGGGTCGACCCAAAGTCTGTCAAATTTTCCATGCTCCCCTTTTCGGTCATGGGATTTATCCCAGTAGAGAACCAAGTCAGAGATTCTAAAGGCTTTCACCTTGGCTCTCCTATCAAACCATCTCTTCACTACACCTTGATGTTTGACAATGTTTTCTAGGGCTTCATCTCTTCTTTCTTCAAGGTGTAACAGTTTAGACAAACAGGCTTCACGCTTATCCTCCTCATCATAATATTCATTAATGAATTGAAAAGTAGGGATCTTTAGCTGGATGGGAAACATAGGTTCCAAACCATACACTAAGTGATAAGTAGAGGTTCCTAAGGATATTTTCTCTCTAGTGCAATATGCCCAAAGAGAAAATCTAAGTTGGGTGTGCCAATCCTTGGGTTTCTTCTCTAATAGTTTATGGATGACTATCAAAAGGTTCTTATTAGAGGACTTAGCCAACCCATTACCTTGTGGATAGTAATTTGATGCAAATTTTATGACAATCCCATGATCATAAGCCCAGTTAGAAAACTTTAATGATTCAAAAGCATGACCATTATCACAAACCAAAGCCAATGGACATCCAAAGTGATTAATAATACCCAACTCAATGAAATTCATTACCACTTTTGAAGTGCATTATTTGCATGCAAGAGCCTCGATCCATCTAGTAAAGTAATTATTTACAATAATAATATAACTATGGCTCGTAGATGAAGGTCGATTGATTGGACCTATAAACTCCATTCCCCATTGTGCAAATGATTTTACCTCTATGACCGGTTGAAGTGGAAGGGCTGCATGTTTCTCCTTACTTGCTACACTCTGACATACATGGCACATCCTCACATGGTTATGTGTGTCTTTGACTAAGGTAGGCCAATAATAGCTTACCCTCAAGATCTGATTTGTAGTCGAATGTGTTGAGCCATGGCCTGTGCCATACTTTCCATGAAATTCAATCATCACTCTCCCAACTTCTTCCTTTCCTAAGCATCTCAAATAAACCCCCTCATGATTTCTCTTGTACAAGACAAATCCCTTCATCATAAAACTGCCACTCTTCAAACATAGAGCTCTCCTTTGTACTGCATTAAGGTGTTTAGAGCATTTATGGTTCAACACATAGTAAATAATTTCATCATACGAGTCTCCTAGAGACAATTCTTGGAGGTGGTATTGTTTGGTTGTGAGGTCAAAACCCATCTCAACCATTGTCTTTGTTAGTCCTTTCCCTCTTACCAATTTCATGGGCTAGATCTCAATGTCATACTCCTACAACATAGTTACCCACTTGGCTTTGCATTCTACCAACTCATTCTGCATTAACAATAGCTTGACTGTTAGATCAAGTACTATAGCAAAGACCTTATTTATCAAAATATAGTGTCTGAAATTATTCACAGTTCAAACTAGGGCATAAGCTTATTTTTCTACATTAGGGTATCTCAATTTTGCATCCTTTAAGGGGGCACTCATAAAATCTATGCGATGTTCATCGCCTTGATCATACTTTTGAGTTAACATTACAGCATAGGAGTGATCAGAAGCAAATGAGTATATGTAAAAAGGTTTTACATGACTTACCAACACTGGAGCTTCAACAATGGCTCTCTTGATTTCTGCAAATGCCTCCTTAGCTTTTGCGCTCCATTCAACTTTTTCTTCTTGTTTTAGCATAGCATTCAAGGGCTTCACTATTTCTACAAATCCAGTGATAAAATTTCTGAAAAAACAATTTTCCCAAAGAATGACTTCATTTCCTTTTTGCTTGCAGGAGGCTGAATCTTTAGTATAGCCTCCACTCATTTTGGATCAATGGCAATGCCCCATTTTGAAATAACATGCCCTAGCAATTTTCCCTCAGTGACTCCAAAGATGCATTTCTTCAAATTAAGAGAGATGCCAAACTCCCTGCACCTTTGGAATAATTTGCACAAATCTACTACGTGCTCATTTATCTTCTTAGATAAAAACTATCAAATCAAACATGTAAATAATGATGCACCTACCAATGATGTCTTTGAAAGAAATATCCATTTCTCTCTAGAATGTAGCTCTGACATTGATTAATCCAAAGGGAATTCTTTTGTAGGAAAAAGTCCCCCACTTTGTAGTAAAGGCAGTTTTGTGCCTATCCTCATATTGTACCATAGCCTAGTTGTACCTAGAGTACCCATCCATAAAAGAAATCATTTGAGATCCATTGACACCTTGAAGTACCTCATCTAGTGAAGGGACTGGATAATTGTCCTTTTTTGATGCCCTATTAAGATTCCTAAAATCAACACACAGTCTAATTTCTCCATTTTTCTTCCTTACTAGAACCAAGTTTGCAACCCATGTTGAATGTCTTACTAGGAATATGATTCATGCTTAAAGTAGCTTCTACACCTCTTTCTGAATGATAGGTTCTAGTAGAGCATTAGTTAGCCTCTGTCTTTGCCTGAATGGCTTAACATTTAACTTTAGGGGAATAGTATGTGTGATGATTGAAGTATCATATGTCTTTAAGTCATCATAACTCCATGCTATCACATATTGATAGGTGTGCCATGCTTCAATAATTCCTCTCCTCTCCTCTGGAGTGCACACTTTACCAATAAGGACATTTTTGACACCATCGTGGGTCCCTTTGTTGTATGTTTCACATTGGCTGTTGAGAGACTCCCTTTTGGCTTGCTGCTCCTGATCTTTTATCTTATCCAAATCAAAAATTCATTCTAATTGCACCATGCCTCTTGGGATAGTGTTAATTTTTAGGTTAATGATCCCTTCTAGGTCCATTTCAGCCTCTTGAGGTTCTACCTCATCAATCACTTGAGAAGCAAACACATCACAGCTAGTGATAAAATCAAGAATATGCTTATCATCCTCAAATACCTAGAAATTGGTTACGTTGTCAGGCACTGAGGGTGTTCGAGTGAGCTCCATAGTGAACTTATTCAAACCTGAGAGTGATAAGGGTTGCAATGTACTTGCTTCTTGTGCTAGAGAAGCAACAATTTTATTCTTACTTCGGGGGATCAATTGAATGTTGAAGGAATCAAATCCTTCAATGAGATCCCATACTTTGTTCCTATAGTTGGTCATTCTTCTGTTATGGCATGAGTATTTTTTCCTTACTTGTTTAATTGCCAACTCAGAATCTCCAAACACTTGCAAGATCTTGAATTTTTTTCTCAATTCTATTAATAATCCATGGACCAAAGCCTCATACTCAGCTACATTATTAGTTCACTGGAACTGGAGTCTATGAGCAGCAAAATAGGTTTTACCTTTAGGGTTGATCAATTCAAATCCTGCTCTAGCACCCTGCTTTGATTTGGATCAATCAAATCTCAATGTCCAGCAACCATTAGCTCATGATTTCTTTGAACTAATCTTGTCCTTGCTACTTCCCAGAGGCTCTTCAAGAGGCCTTGGTTTCTTTCCTTTTTGATCATTTTGAGCACTCTATATATCCATCCTGATAGCTAGGGTTGGATTAATACATCTTTGTATCTTCCCCACTATTTTTTGGCATAGGAAACATTCCATCTCAGAGTGAGGGGCATTGTGAACTCTACACCAATTAGGGAGTAGAAATTGTTTGAAATCCATATTTCTACCCAAGTGAAACTGATCCTTCACACACTTTTGGTTAAACTCTTGGAAATTACCAGCAAGCTAATTTTTCTATCTTCCTGATCATCAAGTTCCTCTATTTGTTCAAACAGTACTTCAGAACTACTAGCTCTTGATGTGGATTCATTAGAGAAGCCTTGCAACATAAAGACTTCTTCTGTGTCTAAAATAGGGGTGACCAAGACATAGTTCCCCATGCTAACTTCTAACACCAATATCTCATTCGAATTATTCTGATATTCAGTGATGACATACTTCATTCTGGGTTCTCTTTCAATTCTGATTTGATTTGGGACTCCTTTCTAGGGGAGCCACATGTGAGAATGATCTTTTGATGTATATCCATTAAGTGCCTTGGTGAAATCTCAACCCAAGATCAAACCATAAGTGTCAGGAATATCTACCAACTGAATATTAAGCACTTGTTGTATTCTAGGGTCTGAGGTAACTTGCATGGGGATCATGTTTAGTTCAATCACTATATTTACCTATGTCTTGTATAATTGGGTAACCTTCTTCTAAGAAGCTATAGGGGTAGTACCTAGAGCCCTACAAATGAAAAAATACATGACATTTGTAGATGCTCCTAAATCTAGAAGACAATTGTGCAGATTCTTTCCAGAGATACGAACAAAAATCAGAAAGGGAGGAGTTTCGATTTTTTCCTGGAACAAACTCAATTGAGTTTCAACTTGTACAACTTAGTTCTTATCCATTTCTTTCCCTTTGTCTCCAGGTGGTTCTTGACTTAGGCCTTTAGGTGCCCGCGAACTAGGAGGCCTACTAACTGGCTCATCAACTGCTACTGCTTGTGGTGTTGTACTCGAATTGAAAGACCCTAAGACTACATTTTTTTATTTCAGGAACCCTTACCAACTCAAAAGCAGAGAGACTCACCTTTCCTTTCCTAAGTTCTTTAGTTACATATTCACCTAATTGCCCCACATTGATGTCAGTGGGTCTCCTTGGAATGACTAGCCTGCTTATCCTTTGTTGTATCAACATTGCTCCCTTTTGATGCCTCAGGTTGTCCTCCTTTTGCAAATTATTGTGTTGGCACATGAGGGTGGGATGAATTATTACTAGCATGTGGGTCTGGTGCAGTGGTAAAATTGTTTGGAGGAATAAATTTAGTAAATGGGCCACCAGCTGGTGGATTCTTGTTAGCCCTATTCCTCAAATAATACTTTCTTGTAGGTTGCTGAAAAATCTGTACTTCTTCAATACTAGTTTCCTCTTCATCCAAGGGACCATTATAATTTTTAGTTCCCTCATTAAATAATTGAGATATTTCATCTTCATTGATCACTTGTTTAGCCTCCTCATTCTGGCTACTTGACTCATCATTTGGTTCATTCTCTTCATCCCTCAGGAAAGGCGCATGATTCAACACCAAAACTAGGGAATCATATGGATTTGAGGGTACCAACTCCTAACCAGTGGAGTTGTTTTCAAATTCACACTGAAAGATGGAAGCAATAGTTTGAAATTCAGAACAATCCAGCTCAGAGTGTTGGCTTGTCTAGTGAAGCCTAGACCACCCTGACAAAGCTGCTTCAACTAGATATACTCCACTTAGAGGTTTCTCTTGATTGGAAGGTTGGTCCAATGGAGTGAGGACTCCTCCATTATTAGGTATGGTATTCCATGACCTATTATACCTAGGCAGTTGTCTCCTTTCAAATCCTTGTCCGCCTTGTTGACCTCTATCAAATTTTTGACCAGAACCTTGACCTCTTTCAAAATTCTAATTTTTGTCAGAGTGTTTCCCTCATGCAACATATCGATTCTGCCTATTGTAATTTTATTGCATTCTCCTATGAGCAGCTTGGAGTTGGTTGTTCTGGTTCCTCAAGTAGGTTACCTCCATATTTAGTTTCTTCACTTGCTCGACTAGCTCATCTAGCCTTTCCTTATCAGGACTACTGTAAGGCACTGAGTTTACATTATTTGGGGGGTATCCTGACACTCTTCCAGGACCTGTAGACAGATTCAAAACTTGAGTTATATAAATATGTAGGGAAACCAACTTGTGGCTGTGGATGAAGGGGTTGATTGGAACCCTATTATGGATAACTAGGCATTGGGTGAGCCTGTCTTATTGGATGACCTGGGTGTGGAACCAAAGGTAGTTGTGGAATCGGATTCAAAATGGGAGTGTGATTAGTCAATGCTTGGTTAAGAGCTTGGACCTACCCAGGGTGAGCAGCTGGTCCTAGAGATGGCAGGGGTCTTGACAAGTGTTGTCTCAAATCAATATTGACCTTAACAACCTCTATATATGCAATGAGCAGGGTAGTTTGAGGATTAGTTCTCCACTTAAGGAAGGTGTATGTAAGACTATCAAGGGCTTCAAAATAGACCTCTAATTTAGTGGCATCATCCATAGCATAAGGCACTTGAAACCTAGAGTATGCATGTTGGAACCTATTATTGAATGATCCTATAGGCTCATTAACTTCTCTCTTAACCCCGGTAAACTACATGTAGAGCTCATTAGAATTGATGGGAATTTAAACTTCTACATAAATGCAGCCTCAAGTTCAGCCCAATTATGAATGAATGCAGCAGGTAAATGATTGTACCAATAAAAGGCTTCTTCTCCTAGAGAATAAGGGAAAATTCTACTTACAACATCCTCATGATTAATCCCTCTATCTCTGAGACAATTCTGAAATATCCTAATATGCTCCTCTATTGTTCTATTAGAATCACTCATGTGAAACTTAGAGCAAAAATTCTCAGGGTTCTTGGGCATAACATTGTAGTTGTTGAAGGATAGAAATGATAATTTTTTTGCCAAGAAGGCCATTAGTGGAGGTGGAGGTGGTAAAGGCTAAGTGATGACTGGTTGGGATTGCTGAATGGAACCAGCCTCAGAATCGAATGAAGATGAGGGGGATGAGGGTGAGACTGGTGGAAATGATGGATTGGATGATGACTCCTCCCCTCTCCTAGTCCTTCTTGACCTATTTGGAGGTGGTAGTTTTTGAAACTCTTCTTCTTCTCTTGGGGTAGATCTAGTTCACCTTCTAAGTCTCTCAGGAGAAAGGGTGTTTAGAAAATGCTCCAGTTTGTTTATTCAGGCCCTACTTCTAGCGCCAATCCTGTTGATGGTGTTTTCTACACAACAACAACTCAGATATAATATGCCATTCTATCTCTCTTGAAAGGTTGATCTCTATGAGAAAAGAGATAACCCCAAGGTCTCTTGGGTGCCAGGTCATGACAATGCAGTGGAACCACTTAGTGGTAAATGTGAAAATTCTAGTAATCACAAAGGGACCTTACAAAACAAATGTTGGAGACTCTAAACTTGTCAAATTTTTCAACAAGGTGATACTTGAGTTCCTACATTAACTGCAGTTCAAAGAAATAGAAAAAGGTAAGGGTTTCATAAATCCGAAGATTAATATTACTCCTAAGATTGACAACACTAATGAGGAAGTGCTTGGAATAGACCAATCCTTCAAAACTAATTTTTGATCAACCCAATCTATACTTGCGATCTCACAGAAATAGTGCAATCTTCTAAGGAATTAAAGATTTTCAAATCATGGACATTCATTCAATCAAACTAGATAGTTCCCCACAATTGAACTAAGCACACAAATATCAGGTACAGGTTGACCTTGTGTAGCAAACCCACAATCAAGAAGCTACCCAAAGTATGAACCAGAGATTTCTATTACACTCCAAGCCCTAAATCACAAGCACTATCGAATCATTTACTCTAAATATAAAATGCATTCAGATATTTCCAAGCGATTTCAAAGATGGAATAAGAACCGTGCAAGATTAATCAATCCAAATAAAGCACCAATAATAACACAATGTCTTAACTTGCATTGAATCACCAGTAATAGAAACAATTCTAATATTTTGTTATAGCACTTGCGTAAAATATGACTAACTGCTAACTCTAACCTTCTACTCTAATCTTCTAGTCCATCTTCCACCTAATTCTAAGAAAATAACTAACTGTCTAACCTTTTACAAATGAGGCGACATGCCATACTTATAGATATTTCATCTCATGCAAGCCTAAGCTAGGGTTACAAAGAAGGTCAGCCACCAACCAAATTGGCCCAGACAACTTGCAATAAATCGCCACCCTACATTGAATGCATGAGGCACCTTCCTCAGATCAACCTAGGATCTCTACAAATCCTAATTCAGATAGAACAAACTTCGCAAGTCTTGTCTGCCATTAATGGCCCACCCACACAAAATAGAAGAATGAAAGCATGCACACAATGTAGGTTTGAATATGAGCCATGGATCAACATCTCTGTTGGGCATATGAATGACTCTGATTGAGTCAAACCAGTTTGAACTTTCCATGTCACATCCACCTCAGATGAACAGCCATTGAACATGTTGACCTTTAGTGTACAGATGGGTTTTGCCTAACCGTGGCCACAATATGTACCTAACTATATCCCACGGATCTCATAATATCTTCAAATTATGTCCATCCTTCCTTCGACCCCGACAAAAAAATCATATTTAATCCACTAGAGTCCCTAAGGAAAGAAAACCACAAAAAATCCCAAGCAGAAGTGGAACCAAAACCAGATGGGAGCGAAAACAAAACCAAAATAGAAATGAAAATAAAAAAGATGGAGGTGGAACAAAAACTAGATGGGAGCAGAAACAGAACCAAAAAAGAAATAGAAACAAAATAGATGGAGGCGGAACAAAAACCAAATGGGAGAGGAAAAAAAACTAAGATAGAAACGGAAACAAAACAAGTGGAGGTGGAACAAAAACTAGATAGGAGCAGAAAAAAAACCAAAACAGGCAGAGGCAGAACCAAAACTAGATGGGAGTGGAAACAAAACCAAAATAGGTGGAGGCAAAACCAAAACTAGATGGGACCCTTTGCAAAGTACTAAGTTTAGTTCCCACCCTAGTTCCAGTTCCGATGAAGGAAAGGAGGCGAAGAAAAAAAAGAAAACCAAAGAAGACCCAAGGGAGGAAACCAACCCAAAGGTTGAACAACGAAGAAAACAAGGACACAAGAAATGGAGCCGGAACCAGAGTTGAAACTGAAATATGAACCTTGGGGAGGGTTCAAGTTTAGTTCCTATCCTATTTTTTTCCTCTAACAAAGGAAAAAGGAAGACCAAAGCAGACCTAAGGGGAAGAAACCAACCCAAAGGCTGAAAATAGTGGAACAAAAAAGACGTGGAGGCGAAATCGGTACGGAAATGGAAACTGAACCGTGAACTTTTTTAAGGTTCAAAGTTTAGTTTCATCCCAATTTTGCCTTTGAAAAATGAAAGAAAAAGACAAACCAAGGAAAACCTAAGGGAAGAAACCAACCCAAAGGTCGAGGACAAGAAAAACAACGAAGAAAACAAGAAGGCAAGAAGCAGAGCCAAAATCGGAATGGAGACCGAATGGTGAAATTCTTTAAGGTTAAGAGTTCAGTTCCCATCTTGATTTTGCCTCTAACTAAGGAAAGAGGAACAAGGTATTAGGAGGAAAAGAACAACTCCCAAGACCCAAACAAAAACACCAAGGATAAACAAAAGGCAAAGGGAACCACCTACAGAGAGGAAATCTACGAGACTCCATAACCACTAGGAACTCAACACAAAGGCAGCTTACAACCAAGATAAGCATTCAAGAATAGTGCAAAGTAAGCCAACCCCATGAGCAAAGGACCAAAGCACCAAATACCAAAATCCCAATATTTTCAAAGACAAGCTCAAAAAAAGGGCAAGGCCATAGAAAAGAGCCAAAAGGCCAAGAAAAAGAGGGTCCCTACTTTCAGTGGGGCGTGTGTGCAAAACTACACAACACATGCTTCATTCACTATTTTTGGTTCTACCTCAAAGAGTAAATAGAAATTCACTTGTTCCTTTATCATTGCAGCTTGTCTCCTTGTTAGCACACCTTTTCTCTTATATATAATGTCTAATATTCTGAATATTCTTCTACACATACTTGGGAGTTTTGGGATTATTTTTTGAAGCTTCTTCCTCTTTAGTTTTCACCTCTTTTCCTTTGTCTTCAACCTTTTATTCTTCACTGCAAGAGGAATCATTGGATTCATATCCTTCTATTAGTACTAAACCTTGATGTGGTTTTTCATCCACTTTGACACTTGCACTCTCAATAATATTCTTCAATATTTTTTTGTAGAACTGGTAGGTCTTGGTTTTTGTAGACTATCCAAGGAAGATTAATTTATCATATCTTGCATCAAAATTTCATAGGTTTTCTTCATCTCTTCTGATATAACATTTTATTCCAAAATGTTGGGTCTCAAAATGCTGGTTTGAACCACAAAAGTTTGCCAAGCTCTCACAACGCTTTTGGCCAACTAACAAGGCCAATTGATGCAATTATGCCTTCTGCTCTTCAGGCTCTGCAAAACCTAGGCGGGTGCACCTATATGTATGTTGCAGATTTAAGATGTATTTCCTAGTGAAACAATCTATCCACAATGGCAAAGATAGTGGATAGATGAAAATATCTACAATTACTCCTACTCCTACTGCACAAATGAAAGGTTTTTTAAATAGATTGTTTGATATGGATTTGTATCTCTGGGTTATGGTAGATTAGTGCCTTCTATCCACATGGGCAATGGAGTCAAAAATGATATGTGTTTCCTCCTATTGGCTTAACTCTAGTTGTTAGGCACTCTGAAAATTCTATGGCTGGCATAAAAATTCACTAAGCCTATGACTTGCATAAATAGTACTGGAATGTTCCTTTATCAGGTTCTTCTTTAACTATCCAAAAGAAATCTCAAAACCACTGTGATTTATCAAGAGAATTTAATTCTGACTTGCAGACATGAGTTTAATTAAATCACACAAAATGAGAATGCATTTTGATAAACCAGATATATACTTGATATGCTGAATTAAATGATTAAAAGATCCCAAGTTGGAGACAACCAAACATAAAGAATATGAATTTTATTTATCACAACAACTGAACACCAAAAGAAATTTATCATTTTAACATATTTTCTCCATTGATTCTACTTCAAGAAAGTCTATCATTATTTACATTCCAACCCCTTCTCGGGAAAATTCTAACTCCTACAGTCTAACTACTACTTTCTCTCTCCTTCTCTTTTCCTTCAGATTTTTGCAAGTATTTATACATTACACCTCAAGGGTCGTGACTCTTCAATTTTCTAGTTATGGTCATTTACATTCTTTAGCAGCAATTAAAATATTTAATTGCACTGCCTTATCAGCAAATTAAATATTTTGACTATAGTTGCGCTTTTGATTTTCACTTCATGCCTTTCCTGCTTTTACTTTTATTTTCTGTGGCTTTTATTGCTTTACCGCGTTACCATGGGCTTTGACTTACCCACCCATGGTATCGCGTTGTTTGACCATTGATTGCTCCAACCTGTTCATTCCTCCTACCGCCTTACCTCCACGGTTATCTCCGTCGTTACCTTCATCCACTGCTTTTCACCGCACTATCACGGTCACTGGCTTGTCTGCCAGCAGTATCGCGGTAGCTGTCGCTTAACTGTCACCTGGCCATCTATCTCATGTTTACTGTGATCACCATGGTCTTTGAGATGACCCTCTGTGGTACCGTGGTAAAGGTTACTTTGACTGCTCCAAACCGCTACTGCTATACTGCGAGTATGGATTGAATTGTATGCGGTATAGCGGTAAAGAGTGAAAAGATGGGAATTTCAAAAAGATTAAGGTAGCGATATGAAGTGTAATATGTTTTTTGTATTTGGATGGGGGATGAAGTGAATTTTTTCATGAAAAGATAGGAAAATAAAATAAAACCTTAGGTTTTTATGGATTTTTGTGGATATTTGGTGGGAAAACCTTAGGGTTTTAGATGGAAAAATTCAGTTCCAATAGTGGCTCCTGTTGGGGATGAGTGATTGTTCAATCACTGAAAGAATCCAGAGTATCTTTGGTAGAGAAAATCGAGCAAGAAATATGAAAAAAGAAAGCCATGGAAGATGAAGGGAATGAAAAAGGACCTTAAACTATTGTACATGGAAAAATATATATATATTTTTTAACAAGGGAACCTCTGAGAATGTCCATGTACTAGAAAACTTAGATCCTCAAAAATTATTGTGCATGGAAGTGAATGATTAAAGAGGTTTTTTAGGAATTGTCCATGCACTGGCAATCCCCAATCCTCTGTACTTGCTATGGTTTCAAAATTTAAACCATAAAGGATGGCCCTAGGCCACCCAAAAGAAAAACCTACATTTTCCTCTGTCATAGACTTTATTCTATTTTGAGCTCACCAAACCTTTCTTGAAATTGTCCATCCCACCTATCCTGCAACATGCATTGTCATTAAAAGCCTTCAAAAAAGCATTGTATTCAGCTTGATTCATATTCCTTTCACCACTCTGTATTTCATCATCCTCATTATCACATGGAAAATATTTATCACCCTCAGTATACAAAGTGTATTCACATTCAACAAAACATTCATAGTCATGTTCACTATCATATGTTGCTGAATGATCAGGCAGCTGTACTGGGGCCTACAAATCTGAATACTCCTTGTGGCAACCAGAGAATTCAATCCTATCTACATGCTCTAGGACAATCAAATTAGAGCTGTTCTCCATATCTTTCCTATTTTCAGTTGGCACTGACACACACTTTTGATTCGTACAATCATCCTCATACATACTTGAATCAACAAATATTGGGAACTCATCATCAATTATATGTAAACCAATATCTTCCTCTTGAAGGAAAAAATTATTTAAGTCACATACCTCCTTTTGGACACAAATAGACTTTTGATCAGCTTCAAATAAATCCTCATCACTATGTTAGATGCACATGGGATCACATGAATTGTTACCTTCACTGTCAAAACAAATGTAGGCTGGAGCCAAAACTTTGGACTCATCTTTAATTGCACACTTTTGGTATTCAAGAGTTAACAAATCTAAAACTTGCTCACTGCTGAGTGTACTAGTCTCTGCTTCCATATCTTCAACCATGTTTCCAACCTCTTCTTGATCTTCATAATAACTGCAACAATCATCCTGTTGTATATCAACATCCATAACTTCATCCTCACAATTTGAGTATTCAATGGATCCCTCATAATACACACTTTCACAATCTGTTATGCAGGAGATATCTTCTATATCTTCATCTTCCTCATGCAAGCTTTCTGCCATGAATTTTTTCTTATCATCAATTGTGCCATCATGGTGTTGGTCTGAGAATGAGGGCTCAATTTGCTCATTTTTGCTTGCTTTGTCACCAACATATTCCTTATGAAGTGTCTCTTCAAGAACATCTTCATCACTGTATTCCTCATCCCATATGTGTGATTGACTAGTCATATCATCATCATCTTCCAAGTCTAAACAATTGTCATTGGAAATCTCAACTGCACATTTATCCTTCGTTGGCTGCATTATTTGATCATTCATGATATCACTATTAGATTCATTGTTGATAGTATCCATGTACATTTTCCCAAGCATGGATTCAATAAATTTATTTGTTGCATCCAAGGCACGCTGCTTTAATGATCTTGACCAATGAGTTGATTCAGGATCTGATGCTCTTAGAAATTGTGCAACAAATAGGGGATTTGTAGGCCTATAATGAGGAGGTAATTGCATACAGACATCTGTCATCCTTCTATATAAAGATCTCACAGATTCCCCCTTATATCTCCTTATATCAAAAAATGAATCGAAGGGGGAAATTCCAAATTCTAATTTTGTAATGAAGTCTTGGTTTTGAGTATGTACATCATCATCTTCTTCTTGATCATCATCTTTTTCCCCATACTAGCTCAAGAATATTTCTTTTAGATCCTCCCATGAAGATATACTTTACATAGGCAAATTTTTAAACCATTCCCTTGCACTATCCCTCATAGATCTTGAAAAAAATTTCATAATGACATCCTCTGGATAAATTTGAAAGTTGATAATGACATTCTAGAATCGTTCCATATGCTCATAAGCTGAGTCATTCCATTCTCCATGAAATTTAGGGGTCTGCGTAAATAGTTATGTCTCATCACAGGGGTAATGATTTGGGTAACTTTGGATATTACTAAAGTTAAATGGTTTATCAATAATTGAGACAAAATTTGGAGGGCCATGTGGGGGTTGGTAGATCATTGATCTCTTTTTAGGAAATGGAAGATGATTCATATGAGGTAATGGCTATGGTGTATAAGTGTTCTACTGTGAATAGCACATACTACCTTCATTGTCGAATTCAAGTCCCAATTACAGCATTTCTTGTTTCAATTGTAGGTTTTTTTGTTCCCGGTATAACACTCGTTGTTTCATTTCTTCTAATTCTTCCCTTCTCTGGTGTCTTCTTTGTTCTTGTGCCATCTTGACAAAATGTTTACTGCTCCACAATATCTATGCATTATATATCACATCAAAATAGAGTCACCACCTACTTTTTAAAAAGTAGGAAAATGAAATAGATTATGATATTACTTTGGTTTGCCCCCAGTGGAATCTCCAAACAAAATGTGAAATTTTTGTTGAATCTATAAATGGAAAGGCTAAAAATATTCCTAAGTAATTCCCTAGTAGAGTCACCAATTTGTTGGGTCTCAAAAATGTCGGTTTGAACCACAAGAGGTTGCCAAGCTCTCACAATGCTTTAGGCCAACTAACAAGGCCAATTGATGCAATTATGCCTTCTTCTCTTTAGGCTCTTCAAAAACCTAGGTGGGTGCACCTATCTGTACATTGCAGATTTAAGATGTATTTTCTGGTGAAACAATCTATCCACAATGGCAAAGATAGTGAATAGATGAAAATATCTACAATTACTCCTACTCCTACTGCACAAATGAAAGGTTTTTTAAATAGATTGTTTGATATGGATTTGTATCTCTGGGTTGTGGTAGATCAGTGCCTTCTATCCACATGGGGAATGGAGTCAAAAATGATATTTGTTTCCTCCTATTGGCTTAACTCTAGTTGTTAGGCACTCTTAAAATTCTATGGCTGGCATAAAAATTCACTAAGTCTATGACTTGCATAAATAGTGCTGGAATGTTCCTTTATCAGGTTCTTCTTTAACTATCCAAAAGAAATCTCATAACCACTATGATTTATCAAGAGAATTTAATTCTGACTTGCAGACATCAGTTTAATTAAATCACACAAAATGAGAATGCATTTTGATAAACCAGATATATACTTGATATGCTGATTTAAATGATTAAAAGATCCCAAGTTGGAGACAACCAAAAATAAAGAATATGAATTTTATTTATCACAACAACTGAACACCAAAAGAAATTTACTAGTTTAACATATTTTCTCCATTGATTCTGCTTCAAGAAAGTTTGTCATTATTTACATTCCAGTCCCTTCTCGGGAAAATTCTAACTCCTACAGTCTAACTATTGCTTTCTCTCTCCTTCTCTTTTCCTTCAGATTTTTGCAAGTATTTATACATTACACCTCAAGGGTCGTGACTCTTCAATTTTCTGGCTATGGCTGTTTACATTCTTTAGCAGCAATTAAAATATTTAATTGCATTGCCTTATCAGAAAATTAAATATTTTAACTATAGTTGTGCTTTTGATTTTCACTTCATGCCTTTCCCGCTTTTACTTTTATTTTCTGCGGCTTTTATTGCTTTACCGCATTACCGCAGGCTTTGACTTACCCACCCACAGTATCATGGTGTTTGACCACTGACTACTCCAGCCCATTCATTCCTCCTACCGCCTTACCGCCACGGTTAGCTCCGCCGTTACCTTCATCCACTACTTTTTACCGCACTACCACGGTCACTGGCCTGTCTGCCAATGGTATCGTGGTAGCCATCACTTAACCGTACCTATCCATCTATCTCATGTTTACCATGGTCACCGTAGTCTTTGAGATGACCCTCTATGGTACTGCGGTAAAGGTTACTTTGACTGCTCCAAACCGCTACCGCTATACCGCGGGTATGAATTGAATTGTATGCGATATAGCGGTAAAGAGTGAAAAGATGGGAATTTCGAAAGGATTAAGGCAGCAATATGAAGTATAAGATGTTTTTAGTATTTGGATGGGGGATGAAATGAATTTTTTCATGAAAAGATAGGAAAATACAATAAAACCTTAGGTTTTTATGGATTTTTATGGATATTTGGTGGGAAAACCTTAGGGTTTTAGATGGAAAAATTCAGTTCCAACACAAAACATAAAATATTTCACATTAGGGGGTTTACCATACCATAACTCATAAGGATTATTTAAACTATTTTCTCTTTTTTTACCTCTATTAAGAATGTAGACTATAGTATGAATTCCTTATCTCCAATAGACATACAAAAGATTAGCTTCCTTCATCATTGTCCTAGCTGCTTCCTGAATTGTTTTGTTTTTCCTTTCCACAAATCCATTCTACTAAGGAGTTTCATGGGATGAAAAGTGCCTCTTTATTCCATGATCTTCACAAAAAATGTTAAACTCATTTAAATTAAACTCACCACCTCTATCAGATCTCAAAAATTTGATTTTCAGATTCATTTCATTTTCAACCATTAGGTCCCTAAATGATTAAAACTTGTCTAGAGCTTTTGATTTTTCTTTGAAAAATGTAACCCAAGCCATTCAGGAATAATAATCAATTAATAACATGAAATACCTATCAGCACATGATCTTCTAATTCTAGTAGTTCCACATATATCTCTATGCACTAACTCCAAGGGACATGTGGTAGAATATTCTTTTTTCTTGAAGCTTTCCTTTGTTTTCTTTCCAATTTGATATTCTTTGTAGATTGTATTGATAGGCTTTGTAATATTTGGAAAACCTCTCACATCATCAATAGAACTTATCCTTTCTAGGCTATCAAAATTAATGTGACCCATTCTTCTATACCATATCTAACTTTCATTGTTTTAATACATAAAGCAATTTGCACCACTACCTTTGATTTGATAGACATTACATCTTTTCCATGTTCCTACAACAACCATAATATCAGAGATTCCTTTTCTAATTTCACAACCACCATTCTCAAATACAAGATTATATCCTTTGCTACACATTTTTACTACACTTAGAAGATTATGTCAGAGACCATTGGAATAAAGAACATCATCTGTATTATGCTTCCCATCAAAACTGGTTAAAAAATTTCCATAGATCTTAGCTTATGTATCATAACCAAATTTAACAAGAACACAATCATAATTTTCAAGCTTAACAAAATTTTATCACCTATCATATTATTTAAACTCGCCATTAGTTTATAAACCATGCATTAGTTCTTAAACTATTATTCACCATTAAAATCTTAACATGCATTAACATAATGTAAACATGTAGAGTTGTAATGCAAACACATCAAACACATAAAAACACCATATTTATGTGAAAAAACCAAGAAGGGAAAATCCACGGTGAGAATTAGCTCACTAATATATGAATTTCAACACTAAATGCAATAAAGCTCACTGCCTAGAAAGATAAAGAAAGGCTCACTATTGATGGCTCACTACCAAAGGAATCACTATCCAAAATAAGGAAGATAGAAGAAGGGATGGCTTACTTCCAATTTGAACTACTAATAATACATCTCTCATATGTTGAAGGTATAGTTCCACTAAAGCACAAACAACCCATTAAAAAAACTGAAATGTAGACACCTTCTACTTACTACATTAGGAAGTCATAAGCATTAAGGTCAACACTCAGATAAACATACTTGAGCACTTTTTCATCTTTCACACACACACACACACACTTCACACACAATCCATACAAAAAATTTCCTTGCATTCATACCATCCATGACCTAAAACAATCTCAATTAGGTTGTTCGTAAGGAAATCTATACAACTCTACTGTGCAACATCAAATAGTTTAGCACCAAACACCTCCACAATATAAATAAGTGAATCCAAACCATGCAACTGCTTAGCTAGGACCTAAATATACAAAACCATTCTTTTCAACACTTCCTTAATCAACAATTATCCTCCGCAATTAGCGCTAGCCCACTATGTCAGCCAAACCTACACTAATAATAACAAAAGAATCCAAACACACCTCTCCAGGTCTAGAAAAATCTCATGGGCCACACAAAAAAATTCCACACTATTCATACAACATATCAAAATATTCTAGAATCATTAGAATATTCTTCACAACTACTGCAATGTAACAACCTTAGTGTTTTACTGAGTAAAATTTCTAGTGTTTTCACCTCAAGTGAATAAACATGATGTCATAACATAGCAATAAATTTTTTTATTTCCATAATGTAAAATACATGCACATTTGAGATAACACTATTTCCAAATTGTCATTGCATTCCATTATAATTTCATAAATCTTTCCATAACATTGATGTCATGTTGAATGAACTCAAGTATATCATTGATGAGTACATCCTTCCATATATGTGGGTACATGATACATACATAGATCCTCTGAGCTTCATCTAGAAATAGCTATACAAACTAATCCTGATGTTTTTGTAATGGTGCATACCATCTAGATGTCCTTGCTCCCTAGTGCACACACTCTAGTTGTCCCGAATGCTAGTGCAAAAATTTACAACCTCGGCCACCAACTAATGAGGAGAAGCATCACTCAAGAAAATTTTCACCAACCACAGACTCATATGCAGTCCCTCACACATCTATCAATTGACATATGGTCCTTACCTTTTATGAAGAGATTGGTTCTTAAAACCCATAACAATAGCATATATGAGCTTAGTGTTGTGTCCTACATGTCTAGAACTTGTAAACCCACAATCTAGGACTAGCATGCAAATAAATGGATCACAGTAAATTGACATTTTAAATTGTGGTAACTTACACTACTTTGGCCAAATTATTCTCACCTAGTAGTTCCAATGGCAGTCTCCCTATTCACATAAACTTCTATAGCTCAGTTTGGATCATGACCATTCATATACTATGCTTAGGTAATTTCCTTTCTTAGGTAATCCCTAACATCAAAACTAGCCTATTCCCCTTTCCCAAAATGCTATGATATCTTATGGATATTTCCCATACTTGGTATAATAAGAGCTTTCCTAGTCAATGAATTAAATTTACATAGACAAGCTATTCACTACAAAAGACAATCTAGTCCAAAGTATAATTTTATAATCTAGAGTATAACTATGTAAGCTTCTTCTATTCATAGATTAAATACTCATAAATAACCGACTCCAATCAATAATATATCACATTAATAAGTGGTTCTCATCAAGAGAATAGCCACATCAATGATTGACCTCAATCGAAGAATAATCATAGCAATAGATGCTTCCATTCGAGAGTGCATCCCCATAGTAAAAAGAGTTATTCAAAGTAGAATCTTGTCAACAAAGTGATTTCATCACAAGAGTGTAAAGCAACTAATCAAGTAGAAACTCTAACTCTATAGGTAATCCCACGCATCTCTCCTTTCATATAGTATCCCATAAACTCAAGTGACTTACTTATTCACATAGGTAAGTCATAATCTTGATATATCCTAATCCTAGGATAAAACATCATTCAATGACTAGTCTATTCATATTGGTTAATATAAACCTATATGTTCCAAGCAAGACCAGTTAATCTATGTAACCATGTAGGGTAATCCAAACCTATAGGTTTCAATGGTAGTCAATTACTTTTCTCAATCTAGTAAGTAACTCTTAACCTATGGTTTCATCAAATAAAATTCTCGACTCATTAGGTTATTCCAAATCCTGGATTTCATATGAGAGTGACGTATGACCAAGTGATCATACAAGTATAGATTAGCAATGACTCATCCTATAATTTCTCCCAAATTTTTGATGTTCAACTAAACCTTATCATTCCTAAGGTTTCTTAAAATCATAAACCAATATGTTTCACATTATAAATAACCCTTAAGCTATTCTTGTTTCATCATTCCTAGTACATAATACCAATGAAAAAAAAACACTCCTATTATGGAGTAAATACAAGCACTTCATAGAAAAGAATAAAATAGATTATTTTTCCTTTCCAAAGAAAATGATATGACTTCCTAATGCAAGTATTCTTAATAACATACAAGACACAAAATTTTATAAATAGAAAGAAGATTAGCTATCCGTGCTTGTATATGCTTAATCCAATAGACTCTTATATTGTACACCCTTCCAACAACAACTCACTAGCTTCACATAATTCCCCCAGATCAATGCTTCACTATACTTCTCTCTCAAGATGGCAATATGCACTCTTAAAGTAATTCTCACACTATAACTCTCAGCTCAAATATTAAATAGCTCTCAAAAAATATGTAATAGTATAAGTTTGCAAAAGAATGTGTTCGAAATAAGAGAGTTTTCCTCTCTATTTATACAGCTGAAAAAGAGATATTGTTGTTAGAAACCAAGATCACATGTCATATGCAAAAGACATGCAAAACCAAAGAAGATGTTCAGTAAACCTCAAAGTAAAAATGCATTATTGAGAATCAATTATTACAAAGAGATCAATCCTTATGAAGGAGATCAAGAAACCCTAAAAGGGAAACCCTAGTGTGCACACTTAATAATTAATCAATTATTAATGTGCCTAAGTTTAGCTTAAGTACCTAAAGGAATAAGTGACCTAATTAATTAACCCGTATGATATAATTAATTAAGTGCAATAACTTATTACTCTAACACCCCCCTTAAGATGAACTTAGGAAGAAGCTAAAACACTAGAAAAAGATGCATGAAAGCAAATATGGGTCCCGACAACTAGGCTTGATCAGGTACCCATTTACAAATGCAAGAATGAGGTAGAGAAGGAAAACCCAATGGGACAAAACCCCCCTACAATGAGATGACATGCTACAAAGAAGCACTGCAAGAACTCAGTAGAGTAACACGGGAACCACAATCTGGCAAGCAAGGAAAGATACTTTTGTTTATAAGAAACCATATCGGAATAATAATAATGCAACAACAGACCCGATGCCATAGAACACTCGAAAAATCCAAATGGGAACAACCCTGGAATCTATGAAGTAGCAGTCAATTATTGAATGAAGGTGATACTGAAATGAAGTGAAAAGATGCAAGGTGCACTCTCCCAACTACCAAAACATCCAAGTAAGCTCCAAAACACCCATCAGGACAAATCTGGAATAACGATAAACTTGGGATAGATACAGAAAAAAGTGCATGGACAACAACAAAGAGCTCCTCAATACCTTTCCAACGCTGCAACGATAGCGAAAATCGGAGAACGTGGCAAAACATTATGAGCTCGGAAGCATAAAATAAATCTGACTTCAAATAGAAATAAATGAAGATAAATAGAAAAATACTGTAAAATAAACTACACCACAAGAAAGTGCTTGAAACCAACTTTCCGACGATATCTCGTTTGACCGATTTCGATACCGTATGTGCAAATTATTCTAAAAAGAAAAAAAATTGCTCCTTTAGGGAAAACTGGGGTAAGGAGGGGCAAAAGAGCGTCATACAGATGCTAACATCAACATTTACCGAGCATAAAATTGATGGCCATTTGGCCGTTGCCACAAAAAATCGACCTCTTGCAAAAAAAAATTGGCCCCTGGTCATCCATGTGACTGGGGCAGGGGCTTGAGTTGGTTGGGGGCCGAGCGCAGAGCTCCTGGACCCCCATAGAACCCTGGCAGATGGCGTTGGAGCCCTCAGGGGCTGGTTGGTAGTGGTAGTGCAAAGTGGGGGAGGCATCGGCGGCGGTGGCAAACCGGTGGCCACCAGGTGGCACCTCCTTCTATGCGGGCAGCACATAAAATTTTCCAAAATTTTCAAAAATTTTAATTTTTTTTGAATTATTTTTGAATTATTTTTGGAAAACGTACCTCGGGACGCATGCTAGGGAGGTCATACAGGCCATACAGCCTCCTTGGCAAAATTTTTTTTGCCTCAAAAACCAACTGCTCCAAAATCGATGATTTGACAGGCGTTTCTAGGGTTTTGGGGCACTGCGAATGCGATGGCGACGTTCGTTTGAACCCAAAGTGTCCCAAAAAATTGGCTACCCCTAGATCTTACAAAAAAGATGCCTATGGAAACCCTTGCACTTGAAACTCACTGAAAGGCCATATCTTCAGATCAAGAATAGGTAGCAGCAGGTCTAGAGCTCTGATACCATGTTAGAAACCAAGATCACCTACATGCAATCACCTGTCACATGCAAAAGACATGTAGAACCAAAGAAGATGTTTTGTAAACCTCAAAGTAAAAATGCATTATTGAGAATCAATTATTACAAAGAGATCAATCTGTTAGCTCTCAAAAATGCAGGTTGAACCATGAAAGGTTGCCAAGCTTTCATGACGTTTCAGGGTAACAAAACAAGGTTTGAAACAATCAAACCCTCTACTCTTCTGTCGCTACAAGACCAAGGAGGGTGTACCTTTCTTGAATAGTGCAAACTTAACTTGTGATTATCCTTCTGAAATGCTTTGTCCACAATGGTAGATGACAGTGAACAAATGAAACCAAACTTGATAGCTACCCTCTAATCTAAAACCTAGAATGCTTAATTAATAGATATAAAGAAATTGAAATGAATTCAAATAATGAAATTGCAGAGACCAGTGCCTTGTTGGGTATGCGGCGAAGTCGAATAAAATAGAAATGGGCAACTTATTCTGGCAAAAAATCAACTTGTAGGCATATGATATGTTCATAACTTGTATGAACAATGCAAGATTATGAATACTGAGCTCTACTTGAATAATCCAGATGAATCTTCCCGATTATTGTGATTATCGAAAAGGATTTAATCCCTACTTGAGAGAATCAAATCGATTAACCACATAAATGCAGCAAATGTGCATAGATAAACCGAAGATAAACTTGTTACATCAAGTTAAATAACCAGAAAGAATCAACATGGAGACAACTTCAACAATTCTTTTCAATAAACTCGACACACAATTGATACCAAAACAAAACTACCACACGACTGAATTTCATTGAAACCACCATTTACAAACATGCATATAGTCTCTGAAAAGAGAAAATTATCCTACTGTAGCCATCTGACTACCTACTGCTTCTAATCTAAGATCTGATCCCTTTCAACTACAATCTGGGTGCATATAAATACACCAGTATTAGAAATCATGTCGGCCCCCCCCCATAGAATTCAGGCTCAAATCGAGTTGGTCAGCAACAGAGTTCAAACATATACATGTCGGCCAATATCATTTGAATCTTTGTTTTATTCGCCAACCATTTTCCAAGACAGTCTTGAAAGTATGTCGAAGGCACAATATTGCTTATCGTTGTCTGCTCATGTTCCCTTGTTCCTTGTGTTATCCGCCTTTGCCATGACCATCCGCATGTTATATCGAAGTGCATTCCTTACGTGCTTTTCATTCGCTTTGTTCATAGTCGCTATAGCGTATTGCTTTCGAGGAGACCTCTTGTAGATGTCACTGTCAGGCCAAAAATCCTTATATAGCCTTATATCGTCATAGCCATCCAATTGTCCTATTGAAAAAATAAACAATGCACTCCATTCAGTAAGACAAGAGAAGATCGGGGAGACCTCAACCCGATAGCCACAACACATGTTGATAAGGTTCCACCCGCCAATGTGATCGCCGAGACATGTGTGAAGTCATGTGAGATCATCATATTTTTACAGTCCCAACAGTGGCTCCATCTGGGGATGATTGAGTGTAAAATCAATGCAAGGATCCAGAAACATGGGTGAGCAGACCAGACCAAAAATGATGAACCGGTGAGCAGAAATGGAGGAATGGAAATGGAAAAGAGTGCGAAATGAATGCAAAATGGATGCAAAGTGGAGATGGAGTAGAACCCTAAACTACTGTGCATGGAAAAGAATTTTAAAAAGGACAAGCAAGAGTTGTCCATGTTTTGGCAACCCCCAATCCTCTGTGTTGCAACTTCACCTATTCCAAGCCGCTGTAATCTGAAACTCAAATCATACCTTCCCCTATCAAATATCTGATTTTGTCTTGAGTTTATCAGATTCTTTTTGAAAATACCCATGCAATCTTTCCTGTCACTGTTGTTGCAAGTTCTCAGAGTATCATCATGCTCAGTTTGGCCCAAAATCCCAACTGTATTCAACACTCTATATTCCATCATCAGATAAAACTCTGTTATCTCCAACATTCAAAATGCATACACATGAAATACAACATTCCTCATTATCTCTCTCACTATTATGTATTCTAAAACACTATCCCAGCTGTATAAGAATTTCACAATCAAAGTGCTTCACTTGAGAAACAAACTATTTTGTTATATCAATGTTGTCTAAAACACACAAATCTGAAACCTTTTGCACCTCTTTAGTATCATTATTTGGAATCAACATTAGATTATAACTCACATCTCCAGTATCTAGCATTTATGAATCAATCAAATCTGGGATTCTATCATCTTTGGTATGTAAATAAATGTCTTCTTCACATGAATTAGAAAATTCAGAACCACATACCTCCTTTTGAACAAACACAGACTTTTGATCAATACCAAAAGTATCACCATCATTCCAAGAAATACACAGGAAGTCATAAGAATCTTTACACAAAGATTTTTCACTGTCAAAACAAAAGTAAGCTAGAGACAAAACTTCAAGATCTTCATCATGTGCACATCCCTGGTATTCAGAAGTAAACCAATCTGCAATCTGTTTACTGACAAGTGAACAAGTCTCTATATTTTCATCACTACAATTATACTCCTCACTCTTGTCATCATCAAACGTAAATCCAATATCATCAGAGAATGGGAAATCAGAAACATCATCAGTGCAATCATTTATTCCATCATTTTGCTTGTCTAAAATTATTTCCTCCTTTTCATATAATGGATTTGAAAATATCTGAAATTTACTCATTGACATACCTTGGCAAAAAATCATCTGATCTTCATTTAACTCTTCATCATACAATGAGTTTGAAAAAAATTGGAAATCACTTTCAAATGTACAAACCTCTTCCTCATCAAATGTATCTTCATAACTTTCAACTACAACCAAAGGTATTGTATACTCACTATCAACATTTTCCATTGCCTCTTCATCTTGATCTTCATAAGAGGTAGAAAAATCCCTAGATATTAGATCAAAATCTTCAAGTTCATCATCAAAATCTAAATATTCACTAGATTCCTCACCACATGCAATGCTTTCCTTGTCACAATCTATTATGCAAGAGAAATGTCTTGCACCTTCATCTTCATTATGCAAACCATCACAGGAATCATCCTAAATTGCATATATCTCATCTTCTACTGGCTGCATGATCTGATCAATCTCTTTACATTCATTAGAAATACAACTATTGGATTCAATATTGATAGTGTTCTCATACCTTATTCTTCTATTTCCTTCCTTTTGATTAGTAACAGTTAGTCTCTCCATCCCTTCTTTAGTAAATCTTGTCATACTGTATTGAGCAGGCACCTGAACAGAATGTGGCACTGTATAATCTTCTTCGTAGTCAGAAAGGACCTGTTGTTCAGGTATATGAACATTGTATTTCTGATTTGAAGCATCATGCTGATAACACTCATCCTCTGAAGATGAATACTTTCCCACAACATGGTGAAAAGCATCTGAAGTCAAAAATACTGTGTGCTCTTCTTCATTGTTTCCCATTAGCATTACCTCTTCTCGCATTCTCTAGGCTACAACACAATAATTTGGGGAATGCGGCATATTACAAACTTCACAAAAATAATTGTTATTTACCATATAGGTTCCTTTTATCAATGGATTAGGAGCCTCCTTGTTTCTTGGCCTAGTTGTTATAGGTTTTTCATCCTTCCAGTTTGTATTATAAGGCATGTCATGCAATCTCAACCTTTCATTTCTATAAGTATTCTCCTATCAGTACTGATAACTGCTAGCTTGTTGAAAAACCTTAGGATTGTCTCTTTTATCCATTATTCCTGTAGCCCTCCTATTGTTTTCAATTGTCTGTGCCATCTTCTGAGCTTCAGCTAAGTCTCTTGGGAATTTATTTCTCAATTCATACCCTGCCTTAGGATCAAAAGCATTCAAATAAATACTCAGTGCTATAGAATCTGGCAACTTTGATCCAGGAGGTATTTTATTCTACAAGTTATTGAATCTTCGATTAAAATCATAGACTATATCACTTTGATCTTTCTGAATGTGTATTAATTCATGAAGAGCAACATCTAGTGCACTTAGATTCCCAAATTGCTTGAGGAATTGATCATGAAATCCTTGGAGAGAATCAATAGAGATCGCTGGCAAGCTATTGAACAAATCCCTAGCATCTTCAATAAGTGATATCATGAATAGCCTCATGTGTAAATCCTCATATGGCACATCCAAATCTTGGATGAAAGCATTGAAACTTCTTAGATGCTCTTCAACAGTGATTGGATCACTTCCTGTAAATTTTGGAACAAGACCTCTCCAACTGCCATCTATTGGAAAAGGGGATAATTGAATCCTTGATAAATCAAACTATTTGATCATTGTTGTATGCTAATGAGGGGGGGAACAAGGTGGGTACTGATGCTGGTACACTGGACCATAGTGTTGTACATGATGATATGGCATATACTGCTGACCATGAGGACCTCTAGCATGACCTCCCCTGAACTGAAATCCTCCTCCATTCATGTTTAAAAAACTGCAAAAAATCTTTCAGAGTCGCCACCTACTTTTCCAAAAGTAGGAAAATCATTATTTCTGATCTTTTCCCAGTGGAATCACCCTTTTTGAAATTTCTCAAATTACAACTTTTCCTCCAATGACTCTATTTGATGGTCTTCAATCGAATTTTCTGATGTATTCCCCAGCAGAGTCGCCAATTTGTTAGCTCTCAAAAATGCAGGTTTGAACCATGAAGGTTGCCAAGCTTTCATGACATTTCAGGGTAACAGAACAAGGTTTGAAACAATCAAACCCTCTACTCTTCTGGCACTGCAAGACCAAGGCGGGTGTACCTTTCTTGAATAGTGCAGACTTAACTTGTGATTATCCTTCTGAAATGCTTTGTCTGCAATGGCAGATGATAGTGAACAAATGAAACCAAACTTGATAGCTACCCTCTAATCTAAAACCTAGAATGCTTAATTAATAGATATAAAAAAATTGAAATGAATTCAAATAATGAAATTGCAGAGACTAGTGCCTTGTTGGGTATGCCGAGTTGAATGAAACAAAAATGGGCAACTTATTCTGGCAGAAAATCAACTTGCAGGCATATGATCTGTTCATAATTTGTATGAACAATGCAAGATTATGACTACTGAGCTCTACTTGAATAATCTAGATGAATCTTCCTGATTACTGTGATTATCGAAAAGGATTTAATCCCTACTTGAGAGAATCAAATCGATTAACCACACAAATGCAGAAAATGTGCATAGATAAACTGAAGATAAACTTGTTACATCAATTTAAATAACCAGAAAGAATCAACATGGAGACAGCTTCAACAATTCTTTTCAATAAACTCAACACACAATTGATACCAAAACAAAACTACCACATGACTTAATTTCATTGAAACCACCATTTGAAAACATGCATATAGTCTCTGAAAAGAGAAAATTATCCTACTGTATCCATCTAACTACCTACTGCTTCTAATCTAAGATCTGATCCCTTTCAACTACAATCTGGGTGCATATAAATACACCAGTATTAGAAATCATGTCGTTTCATATTCATGTCAGCCCCCCCCCCATAGAATTCAGGCTCAAGTCGAGTCGGTCAGCAATAGTTATCAAACATATGCATGTCAGCCAATAGCATTTGAATCTCTATTTTATTTGCCAACCATTCGCCAAGACAGTCTTGAAAGTATGCTGAAGGCACAATATCGCTTATCGCTATCTGCCCATGTTCCCTTGTTCCCTGTGTTATCCGCCTTTGTCGTGACCATCTGCATGTTATATCGAAGTGCATTCCTCATGTGCTTTTCATTCGCTTTGTTCACAGTCGCTATAGCATATTGATTTCAGGGAGACCTCTTGTAGATGTCACTGTCAGGCCAAAAATCCTTATATAGCCTTATATCGTCACAGCCATCCAATTGTCCCGCCGACAAAATAAACAATGCACTCCATTCGGTAAGACAAGAGAAGATCGGGGAGACCTCAACCCGATAGCCACAACACATGTCGATAAGGTTCCACCTGCCAATGTGATTGCCGAGACACGTGTGAAGTCATGTGAGATCATCAGATTTTTACAGTTCCAACACAATCCTTATGAAGGAGATCAAGAAACCCTAAAAGGGAAACCCTAGTGTGCACACTTAATAATTAATCAATTATTAATGTGCCTAAGTTTAGCTTAAGTACCTAAAGGAATAAGTGACTTAATTAATTGAGTGTAATAAATTATTACTCTAACAATTGTAGCCTACATAAGAGGCATACAAAATGATGGCTTAATCCATGCATATCAACCTACTTCACTTAGCTATAAGCTGGTTGAAATCAAAGAGTTTACTCGGCATGAAAAGCTATAGGTCGACCTCTATTTTTTGACAACATAAGACTATTTCAATCTACACATGATCAAATGGTGATAGTTGAATTTTTCCCAAAATGGACTTCTACAATATTTAGAACTTCATAATATGGCACCAAGAAAGAAACATTCTTCCTATTAATCTGGGTGTGGCTTTACTCATTGAATTAGTTTACTTACAAAATGTAATTCTTGCCCAAGGTTGACCAAGTCTAAGTTTGCAAGAAATAGAGGAATGCAATGTCATTTTGCACATATATGATGCTTTGACAATTTCCTTACTTTTTTGTTACTTATCCTATTATCATGTGTTTCACTTTATTTTCTATTTGGAAATTATTCCATCGCCATATGATAAGATGTTCCAAAAGTAAATTGTTGTTTACTAAGGAAAAGACATTCTATCTCAAAGTATCGACTATGTTATATTCTCCATATTGACTTAACTTATGTGTATTTCATAGCATATAGTTTGATCCATACACATTGCCAATGTATATTATATTTGACATTTTAAATGCATCGTATATGTTATATATAATTGACCTATGCTTAATTAATCAAATCGGCTTTTAAGCATTACATATGATAATCAACCTCCAAGATTATATTTATATATATAAATATATATAATCATATATTTACATAAACATATATATACATGCATATATATATATATATATATATCTTATGACAATAAAGTACGTATACATTTGATATGCAAAATTACAAATGAATATGAACAAGTTAACATTCTCATAATAGCGTATGTTTATATACATACACATATACATCTATATAATATATATACACTTCTCTAATAAGCATTAATGCTTACATGTTTATTTATATATATACAAACATATATATTATATAGCAATATTATAGTCAAGTAATCCATTCGATATTCAATGATTATGACCACATGATTATATTCACAATAACATCATATTAAACATTTATTATACATATATGCATATTTATACATATGTTGTCATACTCGTATGGACATCCCATTATATCCAATGTACAAGTATGTCAACATATGCATATATATACATATATGCATATATCCTGAATATTCATTTAACGATACAATCAAGCATAGTAACATAGGGAAGAAGTCATAAGCTCCAAACATATAAACATCATCCAAGAATGCACTTAACATTAATCAAGACCCTTACTAATGCAAACGCATCATGCTAAGGATGACTTACCAATTCCCAACACTATGTTTAGACTCAACCATTCTATTGTGAGTGTGTGTGTGTGTAGCTCAGATAGGTTTCATTTAGGGTTATTTGACCAATCACTTCTCCTAAGTGATACTTCCTCTCTACATGGAGGATTGAACCTATCCCTGCAACCATCTTAGCTCATTTTCAATGGTAGTTATATGTTCATAACAAATCCATATGCATCATTAAAATTAAGCATATTCATATAGAAATCAATGTAAACATATTTACTCTTTCAAAGCCATATTAAGCATTTATCAATACTTTCACATAATACCTATTTTGGTATTCCATTTATCATATTAAAATCATGATTGCATTTACCATCCTATTTACCCGTGAAGGTAAAAGTAAATCAGTAACAACAAGATAAGGTGTAACATGAAACCACTTGAAACTCAAGAATACCTTCTTTTTGTGTAATTAGGCATACTTGCACAAACATCCAACACATCAGACAACCTTGTGGAATAAATCAGCACTTGAAACTTCAAGGGAAGGTAGGTACAAAAATTATAAGAATGTCCAAAAATTCACAACACTAGAATCTTTATTGCAGAGAAATGTGGAGCAATCTCATTTCTCCTAGACACCCTATTTAACTAGACAAACATACTGTCAAACACATCTTCCACTATAGAACTATCCAAAACCTAAAACTATAGATATAACACCTCTAAACACCTCTGATCATTATGTGCAAACTACATGGGAACATCTTCGACCATGAAGAAACATAGAGAAAAACACATAATACCATTCTATCATATTGAAATTTCTTTTATCCAAATTTTCTCAAAAGCACTTGGAAACGAAGTGACCCAAACACATCTGCAACATTACTTATCTCATACATCAATAACAACATTGATGACAACTTAGAAACATCAATAATCTCCCCCAATACAATTCATATTAACAACCTCTACAACTATACTGAAGTAGGACATCAATGACAACACCACTATAGTGTGTTAACATTAATATTAACACTTCCAACTGTAAGATGGGGTTAGATGAAGCCTAGCCTAGATTGAGTGACAACCAAAACTTCTAAGCTATGAAACCACACTTAAACAAGATATTACAATGAAATCATAAAGAAAACAATAATATCAAATAACAACACTCCACATGCTTAATCTTGAATCACTTCTCTTGCTCTCCTATTTCTCCTTATGAAAATTTTCCCTCAGATTTGTTGTAGTAGTTGTGCAAAACCTACAAATGGTAAGTAGAAGGTTGAAGAATATTAGTTGTTAACTTGAAAATGGAGGAGAATGGTCTCTTTTATAGACAACCATTCAAATGAACGATCGAGATCGATATTATAGAAGGATTCCAAGATCGACAGATGAGGATTCATGAGAGGGAGGTTACAAAATCAAGGGTCAAGATTGATCTTCTAGAAAGATACCAATATCAATGGTTGAGAATTGATGCACCAAAAAGAGGTGGGAAATGAAGGCTATGATGCCGACGACTATGACGCTCGATGACTATGACAAAAATGAAGGCTTATGATAGAGATTCCTATGCCAAAAATAAAGGCCATGAGTAGGGCATCTTTGACCAAAAGGGAGAGGACAAATACTTAATTTTAAATTATTTATTCAAAAATGGAGAAAGTAGACAAGTGGAAAATAAATGATTCATTCGAATTATTTATTTGGAGGAAAATGAAAATGAGCATTTAATTAAATTAATCAATTTAATTAAATAGGAGGGGAGGAACTTAGGCATTAAATAATTAATTTGAATTAATTATTTAAAGGGGAGAGGAATGACACATAATTAAATAATCTTGATAATTATTTAATTATGGAAGAATGAAATGGTCAAATAATAATAATTATTATTATTTGACTATAGACAAATGATGAAGGATAAATAATGAAATAAATAATGATTTATTTAAATATTGAAGAAAGAGGGTGTTAGTGATACAACTAATTTATTTTAATTGATCAGGATAGAATAGCGATTAGAAAATGAATTAATTAAATAATTAAAATTATTTAATTATTAGAGGATGATGACCAAGGAAAAATGGTGCTCGCAGACCTAGGACATTTTTTAGTGTCTAAATTTTTCCCCTCTTTCACATAATGTGATTTGAGAGTTGTGTCAAAGAATGAAAATGAAAACCAGGTTCAGATCATGCCCCAACATGCCTTGATGGCAACAAGGTGCAAGTATTCCCCCTCGAGAAAATATAAATTTTCAAAAAATTCCAAAAATTTGGAAAATTGTCCCGATAAGACAAAGAGATGTCCAAGAATGCGATGGTGAAAACAAGATCAAGATTCAAAGGTAATGGAGGGGTCAAATTCAAGGTCAAAGGCTTCAAAAGGTGCGACTAGTAGGCAAGGTAGGTCAAAAACCCTAATTTGGAACTTATAGATGGCAATTGGAGTTTGAAGAAGGGTCATTTTCACATTCCAAATATAGAAATTTTGAGAGCTCAAATTGATTAGTCAACGAGAATGTCACATGTTCTAGAGGCCACCCATCGCATGTATAAGTCTCACAACTACTAGCGTCCTGAGGGAGCACCCCCTAGGTATGTACTACTAGCCCAACTTTTAATTTTCTCATTTTGCATGAATTTAGCTTAGGAAATAATTTAGTAGCCAATTGCATCACAAAATTTTGTGATGCATTTGAATTTGTGTTCGGCACATTCGATAAGTGGTTTTCTACAATCATCTTGGCACGATGCAAGTGCATTAGGTCAAGGGGGCAATAATTTGTGGTGCGACACAACTAACTTTTTGAGCCACATATGCAATCGAGAAGCATGTAAATGATTGGGTGTGACACATGTGTTGTATGAAGTGATGAATGTGTTAGGAAAGTGATGCAATTATAGTTGTGGGCTAGTTATAAATTAGTGTGATGCATTTGTTAAAATTGTGACATAGTTGACTGGTGAATTTTTTTCCCCAAAATAGGAAATTTTGACTTGGTCAAACTAGATTCCATTGATCAACTAAAGGTCTAGGATTGACATTATTGGTTGCATGGTTTTTTTAGGAGCATCTACCATCAATTTATACTCATGAGTCAAAGCCAAATGTGTTTTGACTACAAGACCAATTAGGCAAGGAGGAGCGATAGGTTCTATTGGACTTAGGCTTTTTCTATGTTACTTATATGTCTATGATCAGGGTGATTAGAGGGATGTTGATAGCATTAGCGGAGTGGTGGAACTCGAAGATGAGAAACTTCCATTTACTGACAAGGGAGGTGATAGTCACTCTAGAGGATGTGTACTGGATATTGAGACTACCCATTCATGGTGAGTGAGTGTGATATGATCCAATGTAGGGGTTACAAGCACTGTATGAATATTATGAGACTAATGATGATGTGAAGCTTAGGATCAAGGGATATGAGATCTGATATGACCGATCAAGGGATCATCATTGGGCACAAAAGGTATCACAAATGGAACACAAACACCATGGTATGAAATAGACCAAGGTCTGCAAGGTATCCATTTGTGAGAGACAAGTAGTCAAGAGGAAAAGCCAAAAGACAAGGAATGCCCCAACTCATACTAAGGATCTAATTATCCTAGTCTTTTTTCCAATACAAGGCATAGATAACAAACAAAGAAAAGAGGCCATGATCCATCATCATCCCTCTAAATCCATTAATAGGACATCTTCGAGGAGACTAGTAACATGACCTAGAATCAATCAAAAAAAGATTAAAAAAATCCAGACCAACAAAGTTTTTTCCAAAGAGACAATGTTTGCCAATAGTTTTGATGTGATTGATTAGGTTGACCAAGATTCAATTGATAAGTTTGACAAGGATTGATTAATAATTCAGAAAAATGTTGACAAATTGATTTGATTGCCCATGCCTAGTTTTAGGAAGGACACATCCTAATGAGGGAAAGATGATAAGATTGGTTGAAAAAATTGATGAAGTTGAGTGATTGCACCTAATTTCAGGAAACACACATCTTGATTTAAGGCAAGATTAATTGACAAGGTTGACAAGATTGATTTATTGTTTGACAAAGATTGATTGATATGACCAAGTGATGTGATGATACCCGATTTTAGGAAAGACATATCCTATTTAAGGCAAAGAACACATCTAATAAATTTGACCAAGTGGCAAGTGTTGGCAAGGCACCTAACTGCAAGAGAGACACATTTTGCTTAAGGTGAATGACCAAGTTGATGAAGTATAATCTTAGGAAGGATGCATCCTGGTAAAAGACGTGAAAAGACCAAATGAGACAAATGAAATAATACCCCATTCTGATGTAATACCAATGATCTAATTGATTAATTGATGATAAGATGATTCATTGATTTGAAAATTGATTGATTAAATATTGAAATATTTTTTGGTTATGTTTGTCTGTGGATTCATGATTTGGTTCAAATGATGATTGCTTGAGGACCAAGACTATGACCAAACTCAAAAAACCCTAAAAGACTAAACTATGTAGCCTCGGGGGCTCATCAATTGATGGAATTGCCTACATTATACACACAGAGACCTTGTAGTTCAACACAAATTGACTTTGCCTTATTCAACAAAAAATCGAGTCATGATTTTATCTGGACAACTTAAAAGGATTGACCTAATGTCTCAAGGACCCATTTAAGATGAGCCTTGCCTACATAGAAAAGGTGCAGAGACAATGCAGTTTGACCACTCTAACACAAACTGACACAAACTCAGACTCAGACTTGGACTTTGTTTTTAGAAGTTTAGAATTTTTCTGATGTTTTTGGATTTTGATGATTTTTATTTTTTTTTGGATTTTGATGGTTTTTTGGATTTTGATGTTTTAAAGGGTTGATACCAAGTGTTATTTCCCATGAAGATGTAAGTCAAGGAATTTAGCCCAGTCAAGAATAAGACTAATTTATTATGCGCAAGGGGTAGCAGTGAATGCGACAGATGATCATGATAACAAGGTTACTAAATGTTGGTGGTTTCTAGGCCATGGAAGGATAACAAAGCTTTATTATGAATGAGGGATGAGCGGAAAGGGTAAAGGACTAGCTGGAGTGATAGTAGATGGAGGGGAATAGACTGACTACACATGACACCTTTTTTCCAAGTTTTCACCATGGTACTTATCCAAAGTGCCACCGAAGTGGTTTTCACTTTTGGACGAATTATTTCTCTTTCTAGATTAGATTGTGTGAGAGTTTTTTGCATCAACATTTCAGATCACACTCCGTGATCCATCATCAAGATGAGAGAACTCAAGGTTTCATGATTTTTTTTCTCCTTGAGTTCTCATCCTGATGATGGATCATGGAGTTTGATCTGAAACGTTGAAGCAAAAAACTCTCACGCAATCTAATCCAGAAACAGATGCAACATTAATGATATGGATTGTGGAAACTTGATATCATGAATTATTTCTCTTTACTATTTTTTTGGTTTTTTAATTTTTTTGATTTTTTTGTTGTCACCAAGATGCCCGTTTGCCAAATTTTCATCAGGGTGACTATTTTTTTTATTTTCTTTTTATTTTTGACTTTTTATGGGATACTTTGAGAATCAAGTGTAATACTTGCAAAGGTGCATGTTGTTGATAGGTTCAGACAATGGTTCTCCTTCAGGAGTAGAAAGTTGATAAGAAACAGATCCATATGTTGTTGTGACAATGTACGAGCCCAACCAATTATGCTCAAACTTCCTAGGTTTTTCTTTTTCTATTTGATTCTTTGGATTTTCCTTTAGGACTAAATAAAAAATGTAAAAAATTCTAGGATGAACCTTCTTATTTTAACTGCATCAAAGGCAATTCTAAATTTCTTGCAAATGTGTCATAGCATCTTGTCTCTTTTCATCTAGTAACTCTAACTCTTGTATAAGCGATACATGGTATTCTTCTTGATCAATCAGGCCTTGCATAGAGACTCATAGGGATGGTAACTCAACCTCTATAGGAAATATTGCTTTAGATCCATAGACAAGGGAATATGGTGTGGCTCCTGTAGGGGTGTGAATAATTGTGTGATAGGCCCATAAATCAAGGTTAAGTTGTAAGTGCCAGTCACGACTAGTTTCATTGATAGTCTTCTTTAAGATTTTTAGGATAGTCTTATTAGATTCCTCAACTTGACCATTACCTTGGGGGTAATACAAAGTAGAAAAATGATGTTGAATATGGAATTTGTCACAAAGCTCACAAACATCCTGATTTTTGAAAGGGCAGCCATTATCTATAATGATGGATTATGGGATACCATAATGGAAAATGATGTAATTCAGGATGAATGATGTAAGTTAGTGGGATGGCTTCAATCCATTTTATAAATTACATAGAAGCAAAAAGGATGAAATTATTTCCATTGGAAGAGGTGGGATGGATTTTTCCTATGAGGTCAATTCCCCATTGAGAAAGTGGCCATGGAAAAGTAAGCAGTTTTAATTCCTACACTGGTGCATGTATAAGATCTCCATAAATCTAACATTAGTTAAATTTCTTCACAAACTGATAGACATCATGTTCCATTATAGGCTAGTGATATCCCATTCTCATGAGATTTTTGTCTAAGGTAGGACTAGCAAAGTGAGCTCCACATATACCATGATGTATCTCTCGTAAGGTTGTTTGTGCTTCATTTGAGTCGATACATAAAAGGGGAGTACTATCTAGGCTACAATGATAAAGGGTATCTCCGATGATGGCATATTTAGAGGCTTGTCAGATAAAGGTTTTGCATTGGTTAAGGGACAAGTCAAGAGGTATAATACGGTCATGCAAATAGGCATACATGTCTTTGTACCAAGGTGAATCAAGACCAACAAGTTCACACACAAGTTTAGTTTTGGGGACATAAAATACAAGGATTAACAATTGTTCTACCAATAAATCGTATTGTGATGTATTATTAGGAATGTCCAAGAGATATCTAATGGTAGCCATTGCATCAATTTCTTTATTCTATATTCTTGGGATCTATTCAAAAGAAACATTATCAAAGTATAGTTTGAAACTATCCACCATGCGCTTGTAGGGCATCAATTTCTCATCCTTAGTATCATAATCATCATTAAATTATTTTATCATTAACTATGAATCACCATAGAATTGAAGATCCTTGATTTTCTATTTTATTACCATCTGGAATCCTGTTAGCAATGCCTTGTATTTTTCTATGTTATTAGTGTAGAGGAATGTTATTCAAAATGACTTGGGAATGGAATCTCCTTGAGGTGTGATGAACAAAATTCCAGCTCCTGAACCATGACTTGTGTAAGATCCATCAAAATATAGCTTCCATGTAGTTGGTGTGTCTATGGAGAAGATTGATTTGTCTGGGAAATCAGATATAAAGGGATGATACACTTTTATGGGTGCATCGGTAAGTTGATCTACTATCATTCAATGCCATATTCACTCAACATCATAAACCACTTAGCTAGTCTTCCTGTCAATGTTCCTTTGCTGGGAAAATATTTCAGAGGATCAATTTTGGCAATCAGTTTTGTCTTATGATTCAACATGTAATGTCTCAGTTTTTGTGCTATAAATACCACTGCTAGACATGCTCATTCAATGGGACTATAGTTTAACTCATATCCAAATAGGGTGTGACTGATTTAATATATAGCTTGTTCTTTTCCATCATTATCATTTTGTGCTAACAATGCCCCCAGTGTTGATGTTGTTGTTGTCACATTTAATATCAAATATATTTTTTCGATTGGAGGAATAAGGACTAGTGGAGTCGATAGAAATTTTTTGATCTGATTAAATGCTTCTTGACACTTTTCTATCTAGTTGAAGGGAATGCCTTTTCTTAATAGATGTTGGAATGGGTGTATCTTGTCTACTAATTGAGCGAAAAATATGTGGATTGATTGTAGTCTTCCCTGCAATGTTCTCAACCGACTGATATTGGTTGGTGGTGAAATTTATAAGATGGCTTTGAATTTTGCAGGATCAACTTCAATTCCTCTGCATGAGACTATGTATCCAAGTAGTTTTCCCGATTGGACCCTTAAAACAGATTTCTTTGGATTTAATCTAAGTTGGTATTTTTCCAATCATGTGAAAATATTATCCAATATTGCTAAGTGTCCACTTCATTCCAGATACTCAGAGAGAAGTTCATCAACATAATATTCCATAAGCACATGCATATAGTCATGAAAAATTGTAGTCATTTCTCTTTGATATGTAGCTTCGACATTTTTTAGTCCAAACAACATCATATTCCAACAGAAATTTCCCCAAGAACATGTAAAATATATTTTATATTGATATTCAATATCAATTCTTATTTGATTATAACTCAAGAATCAACCCATAAGTGATAGCATTTCATATCCAACAATGAGGTCTACTATGATGTCAATGTTTGGTAGAGTAAAATCATCTTTGGGACAAGCTTTGTTAAGATCTCTAAAATCTATGTAAATTTTTATTTGACCATTTGATTTAGTAACAAGAACAAGATTTGATTCCCAATCTGTGTAATCAATAGACCTAATGAATCCAACATCTAGAAGTTTCTTCAATTTTGCCTTGACAAGGAGTGTAATCTGTGGATACATTTTTCTTAGATTTTGTTTGTATGGATTAGAATTAGGTAGTAGTGCTAAGTGATGTAAAACCAATTCAAGATCAAATCCAGTCATGTCAGCATATGACCAAGAAAAATTGACTTTTCTTTCTGCAAAGAAGATTATGAACTCATGCTTTTCCTTGTCGGTCAAAGATGCTGATAACTATATGATTCTATAATTATCTTGTGTTCCAATATTCAACTCTTCTATTTCTTATATTAAGAATGAAAATATCTCTCAATCTATTGGGAGACAGTCCAATCCTCCATCCACAGGTACCTCAAAAAGGTTTTCACCTTTGGATACGTCCTTTTTTTACTTTTTCACGGTCAACAGGTGCCTTTCGGTTTTCACTTGAAGACCTATTATTTTTATTTTTATTTTTATCATTTTCACTTTTGCAACTAGAGGATAGGAAAACCTCACCAAAGTATGTTGCATAATTTATTTCTATGGAAAATCCAGCCTTATGATCCCCACTAGGTATTCCTTCACGAAGTTCCATAAACTCAGTGATTGCTTTTTTGTTCTTGAAAGTGTCCAAACTTAGTGGGTCTTGTTGATCCCAATCTATGAGTTGTGGGTAAACAAGAGGTAATACATCATTGGTATTATCAATATTCATGGTGTAGGTAGATAGGGTAAAGTTAGATGTAGAGTCATCAGGTTCCTAGGAGGCAATGCCAATGGTTTCCCAAAAGTGTTTGATCTATTCTTCTCTATTCAAAGGGGATTTTGGACAAGGGCTTGGTAGGCTTAGCGGGGAGCCAATTGTAAGCATTTGACTGAATTGTGTTTCTAGGGGAGGCTCATCAAGTGTTCCAAATAGCTTATCTAAGTCCATAAACATAGTGGAGGATAGGGAATCCCATTCATATTCATTAGAATTGACATCAAAATCCCAAGGGTCCTCATATGTCTTAATCTCATCTGAAGCATTAGCAACCTCACTCGAAGGTAACCCGATACCTTGGATAGTCTCTTGTATAGGTACGAACCCTAACCCTTGATGTTTGATCAAATTAGGAGGTTGCAAGTGTTTCATCATTCCTTGTTTAATTAGGCCAAGACCATTGTGTCCATCATATCCTTGTCGCTTCATTATTTGGAACCCTTTGGGATATTTTTCAACTAGAAACCTCTTAGATTTAGTATTCTCATATTATTTATACAATAATGTGAGAATGTGATCATCTAGAGATTCTTTGGCAAGTTCCTCTCATCTGGTGAAAGTGGTAGGAGGATTATGGATGATAGCCTTAGGTTGCAAGTGATGCGGTTTTCCATATGACTTCGGGGATTTAGGTAATTTTTTCATGGAAAAGAGACTCTTCATGTTATATTCTCCACATCCTTTGTCTTGGATTTGGATCTTAGGCATGGAAGGACTAGTCAATGGAGTGGATGATTTGACTAGATTATATGGTTCAATGTAGTGAGATAGAGTGGTAGATGAAGTGGAAGGTGAGGCCTCTCGATTGATGGGCACTTGATGCTCAATAGTTCCTCTCAAGCTTGAACAATAATGAAAGGGGTTAGGGTCACTTGTAATAGTGATTTTAGTGCCATTGTGTGGAAATTTGAGGCATTTATGGTAGGCGGATGGAATTTCCCTCATGGTTTGAATCCAAGGAGGGCTAAGGAGAAGATTGTAATGCAAGTCTAGATCCAAGACATGAAATATTGTATCTTGTATTATTAGGAAAACTCTTATAAGAAGTGAAATTACACCTTCGGATGAACGCTCAACATCATCATAAGCTTTGATAGTGATTTTCTTTGTTCAGTCTATACAATTCTCAGCGTATTCCAATGCTTTCACCAATTTTAGTGAGAAAATATTTAGACCTACTCCACCATCTACTAGGACTTGTCTGATCTCGCATTTATTGATGCAAAATTTGAGATGTAAGGGGTCATTATGATTAGATTTTGGTTTAGAAAAGTCTTTCTCAAAGAAGGTGACATGGTGTGGCATAGCTAGGTATCTGGCCATGGCCTGCAATGCATTCATCTAGGTTGGTAGGGACAAATTCTTCTTACAATTCTTTGTCAAGGATATCTCTATGTTGTGGGGATGTATGAAGGAGCTCCAAGATAGATATTTGCATGGGAGTTTTTCCCAACTTCTCTAAGAGATTACATTGACTCTTTGGCTGAAAATTAGGTGGAGGTTCTGGAATAGTTATCTTGGTTCTTTGAGTAGCAACAAAATAGTTTGAGTTTGGCTTGTTTATGGTGATGGTAGTAATGTGATCATCAAAGGGTGTTATTTTAAGAATAATAGTGCTATAGTCATTTTTGACTGTGGCATAGTTGACACTATTGTTGTTCCCTAAATTGGAGGCTTTCCCTTTATCATGGCCTTGCAAGGGAGTCTTGAATATTGTATGATTAGTGTTGGTTTTTCCTTGTGAATCTCCCACTAATATTGTTCTATTTTCAATAAGGTCTTGAATAATGTTCTTGAGTGTCCAACATTTTGTTGTTTTGTGTCCTTTTCCATGATGGTATTCACAGTATTCATCTTCTTTCAACCAATCAGGTTTGATCAAGGTAGGTTCATAGTTCTTTGTGTCTATAAGTTAGATGATATGAGATTGAAAAAGTTGTTTGAGAATTGATTCAATGGGTTCACCCAATTGAGTGTATGTTCTTTTGGCATGGGGAAGTCCTCTTCATTGTTGGTTATTTTGGACAACATTTAGCATTTGGTTTTGACCTTGGATTTGTATATTTGGTATGGTTGGTGCATTTCATGAGGAGGGACCTTTAAGTTGAATGGTTGGACCTTTGGTTATTAGTTTGGAATCAACTCCATCATTTGTGACATTTTTATTTTGGGACCAATATTTAATCTTTTTATTGTTGTATTTCGGATTTTCTTTATTTATCTTGACTAGTCCTTTGGCGATAATAACTTTATCAATAAGGACACCTTTCTCAAGGATTTCTTCAAAGTTTGTGCAACGTTAGATTTAAATTTGGCTCATGAGTTCTCCATTAATATTTTCCACAAACATGGTGACCAATTATTTTTAAAGAATATGACAAGGGAATTTTATAACCAAACCTCGTCATCTTTGGTAGAATGAGGTGAGGGTTCCCCCTTCTTCTTTTTTGGTTGTGCTCAATGTTGCAAGGGTGCCATCAGTTTTAATGTTGAAGGAAAAATGATTGATGAATTTGTCGGCTAGTTCACCCCATGTTCTTATTCCTAGAGGAAGGTGTGTAAACCAATCTAGAGTTGGCCTTGTAAAGCTTCACAAAAATAGTCTCATTCAATAGGTAGGATCGTACGAGACTTCCATACATAATTTTTTTTATTTTTTGAATGTTCTCTATTGGATCCCCTATCCCCTTGTACTTAGGTAAAGGTGGTGTTGTAAAATGAGGGGGAAAGGGTGGCATGCATAAATTTTGATCAAATGGAAAGGGGAAAAATTCCTCCATGGAATAAGACTTTTTGTTTGTCCCCAATTGCATGTTTACCATCTGTTGTTGAAGGGTCTGCACTTGTTGTATCAAGAAGTCTACAAGAGATCATGTTGCATTGTTTTGATTTGGTGACACGATGTTAGCATTAAGGTCTTAGGTAGGATTTGAATTAGGATTGATTCCTTGTGTTGTGAGACCTTGGTTTCCATACTAATTTGTGTTGGTTTGATTTGGAATGGAATTGGCATTTAGGTTTTTTCCAAAGGTCATATTTGCATGTGGTATGGTGTTTAGGAATTGAGGTGTAGACCCTTGATTTGTGTTTTGGTTTTTAAAATTAGGCCCTTGGTTTACAAATGAATATGTTGGTCCTTGATTATTGTTTTTTGATGAAGGGATGGTCCCTTGGTTGGTATTAGGTCCTTGATTGACATTTTGTGGTGAAGAAATGGTTCCTTGGTTAGCATTTTGGAATTATGGAAGGGACCCTTGATTATCATTTTGGAGTGATGAGATAGATCCTTGATTATTGTTTTTCTTTGGGATTTTTCATGAGATAATGTGAACCTTTCTAGGTTGACTTGATGAAGGTGTACTTTGAAATTGAAATAAGGATCCTTGATTTGTGTTTTGAAGTGTAGGAATAGGACCTTGATTTGTATTTTGAGTCAAAGGTGTAGGACCTTGTGAAGTAGAACCTTGATGTGTGTTTTGAAAAAGGGGATTTGTAAAGGTCTTACTGATGGAATTGGAAGATCTTCCAAGTGTAAAATTTTGTCCTTATGTAGTGGTATGGGTTACCTTGTTTCCAAATGTTGGGATGCTTGGGATATGTATGGTAGTGGTTCTCACATGTGAAGTTGTCCCAAGGGGTATGATTGATGTTTGAGATGATGAAGGCATTCCAAGTGAAAATAGATTTTTAGTTTCCTCTTCTACAAGGGTTGACACATCAAAACCTTGAGGTAGTTTGGAACCCTTTTTAGCTAGAGCATAGAAAAATTTGTTAGGGTTAGCACTAAAAATTTGGTCAACCATGCTTAAGATTCTTGTATCTTGATAAGTCCTTTCAATTTATTGAGGAGTCAATTATTTGTTGAATTCTTCCAGGCTCATGTCTTGCCATGTGTTGGTTTGGTTTTCTTGTGATGTGTTTCTTGTAGGTATAGAATTATTTGAATTTTCTCCAAGGGTAGTGTCATGAAAAGGGTCATTTGAATACTCCATGTCATTTATTTTGGATTTTGAACTTGTTTCAACCATGTGAGACTTTTTCAAGTTGGTGGATAATGCAAGATGCAAATGAGACTAAACTATGTTTTTTTTTGGATTTTTAGATTTTAGGATATGAAAATGCAAGGATGCTAAAGTAGGGATGATAATTCAAGGATAGTAATGACCAAATTATGGGGATAATGAATGTTAAGGGATGCTAAAATCTGATTGGTGATCAAAGTGAGTGACAAGGTGATTAGATGATGCTAATTGAAGGTCAAGGTAATGACACAATTGAAACTATGCTATGTTTTTGTATTTTTGGGGTATAAGGATGCAAAGTGCAATCTAGGAAATATGGGTCTAAATGAGAGTAATATGAAGGAATTTTGAACTAAGGGTGGAAATCAAGCTAATGTGAACCCAAGGAAACAAATTACAAATGTCATTGACCATAAGAGAACAACTAAGATTAGGAAATAGGACTAATATAAAACTTGACAAAGTGACAATGAAAAGATGATAATGACAATGGTCAATGACAAATAGAATATGCAACCCAAAATTTCCAAAATCTCAAAGGTCTCCCTATGTTCAAAATTTGAAGGTCTAAATGCAACCTAAGGGTGAAAGTCTGATTTGTGTAATGTAAAGGATGGATGAATGCAAAATATAATGCAAGGTAATTCTAAAAGGAATGCTAGAATGAAGCTGGTGAATCTTGCAAGTCTCTAGTTTATCAATTAGAGGTCACTGTGAAATTGTTTTGGTCGGGTTCTAGAGATAGATTTCTAAAGTTTTTGTGTAGCAGAAAATTGCAACTCTATTTTTAGTAGATGTGTTTCATAGTTGTGGGCTAGTTTGTCAAATGTGGTTCAGATTATCAAATGTGACTCTATTTTTGGAAGATGTGACTAAAATAGATGATTGCAGTTTTCTAGTTCTCAATTGTAGTTCACAGTAGCAGTTGTGGCTCTATTTTCATCATATGCAGTTTTCCAAAGTGTAGTTTTGATTATTTTTTATTTTTTGAATGGTTTTTGATCTAGATTTTGAGTTTTTCTAAAGAAATATGATTGGAAAACATAATAGATAGTATCAAGCACTTTTTTTTGTTCTAGTTTGATATGAAATTGTAATAAAAAATCAAGCACAAATCCTAGTTGGAAAGGGTTTGTATACTTGGTATAGGCTCACAAAAATACCCCAGATCAGTGTTGAACACTTCTCCTTCTCAAGAGCAGATAGCTTAGAAGTTTGGTGGCACTGGCTCCCCTCCATGGCACTCACTTCTACTAGTGCACCAAATTTTACTTCTCGGGTAGTCACTTCCCAGGAATTTTCTATCTATACTCAAGGGAGTCAGTAGTGAGTAACTTTAGGCATGTTACTGTACCCTGCACCATACCAAGCAATGACCAAAAGGGTAGGCTTATAAAAATAAGAGGTGTCTAGTAAGGGCATTCAATTCAAGGGATATGATGATAAACTCCCTTGAGAGGTCTCCTAGATCTTAGAACAAAGGTTTTATGTATCATAAAGATAATAGGGGAGAGTTATCACATACCAGTCTGTTGATTGGAAACTTTCCTTGCAATGACAAATTTATATAGAGATTCAGAAGGACTTGGCTTTAGCCTGTTACCACTTGGGTCATTCCCTTGGGGTGAGTACTTTTTCCCACTAAGGCAGGCCCTCTAAAGGGTAAACATAAAAATAGATGGGTCTGGCTTTTTAATCACCGAGTTTGCACAAGGTGAGAGCATAATACCTACCATCCTTCAAACACTAAGACACTGATTCATTACCCCCTAGTTAAATCTATGTGAGAGAAGATAATAATTATTTTTAAAGCACCACTGGAATTTTTATCTAATCTAAAGCAAACAATATTGTGTTTTGAAAATATAGCCTTGGAAAAATGAAAACTACAAAATCACACGTTAGTAGTTTCTCAAAACTATCTTTGACCAACAAAAAAGCTACAAAAACTAAGTTAGCAAAAGAGATTAAAAAACAAAAATACAAGGTTAACAACTAACTAAACTAGAAAAATAAGAGGCTAAACTAAACTAAGAAAAAGCTTAAGGAAAACTAAAACTAAGAGCTCTATTTTTGTGTTGCTTCTAAAGAAATAGTTTTGGGAGCTCCATTCCAAAGCCACAAGCTATGAATAGACGATCAATAACCTCAAAAACACAAATCTAATGAAAAAATGAAAAAGAAAGATAGAAAGATCACAAAGCTAGAACTTTGTATGGAGTAGACAAATGTGTGACTCCCTGCAACAATTGTATCACTGTGTTGCATTACACAAGGGTGGTTGTGTCATAATTTCAAATTCAAAATTTTCTGCCCAACATGTCTCTAGAAGATGTGTTGATTCTCATAAAATGTTTCATTGTGTTCATCGAATGCATCACATCCTAGCAAATGCATCGCTGTGCTCAATAGTTGTATCATTCTGTACCTAAAATCTACAAAAACAAGCAAAAGTCATACAAAAAATTTGCAAAAACAATGTTCACGTTGGGTTCACCAATGTAAGATGGGGTTAAATGAATCGTAGCCAATATTGAGTGACAACCAAAACTTCTAAGCTATGAAACCACACCTAAACAAGAGAATACAATGAAAGCATAAAAAAAAAAAAATATTAAATAACAACACTCCCCATGCTTAATCTTGAACACTCCCCATGCTTAATCTTGAATCACTTCTCTTTCTCTCTTATTTCTCCTTATGCAACTTTCCCCTCAAATTTGTTGTAGTAGTTGTGCAAAACCTACAAATGGTAAGTTGAAGGTTGGAGAATATTAGTTGTTAACTTGAAAATGGAGGAAAATGGTCTCTTTTATAGACAACCATTTGAACGGATGACCAAGATTGATCATCTAGAAGGATTCAAAGATCAACGGATGGGGATTCATGAGAGGGAGGTTATGAAATGAAGGGTCAAGATTGACCTTCTAGAAATATGCCAAGATCAATGGTTGAGAATTGATGCACCAAAAAGAGGTGGGAAATGAAGGCTATGATGTCGATGACTATGAAAAAAATGAAGGCTTATGACATAGATGGATATGACAGAAGTATAGGCCATGAACAAGGATTCTTTGACCAAAATGGAGAGGATAAATAATTTATTTTTAAATTATTTATTCAAAAATAGAGAAAGTGGACAAGTGGAAAATAAATAGTTCATTCAAATTATTTATTTGGAGGAAAATGAAAATGAGAATTAAATTAAATTAATCAATTTAATTAAATAGGAGGGGAGGAACTTAGGCATTAAATAATTAATTTGAATTAATTATTTAAAGGGGAGAGGAATGGAATGCAATTAAATAATCTTGATAATTATTTAATTATGGAAGAATGAAAAGGTCAAATAATAATAATTATTATCTAACTATAGACAAATGACAAAGGATAAATAATTAAATAAATAATTATTTATTTAATAATTGAAGAAAGATGGTGTTAGTGATGCAATTAATTTATTTTAATTGATCATGATAGAATAGAGATTAGAAAATGAATTAATTAAATAATTAAAATTATTTAATTTTTAGAGGATGACGACCAAGAAAAAATGTTTCTCGTAGACCTAGGACATTTTTTAGTGTCTACACCAACAAATCCAATGCTAGGGATAGACATCATCATCACCAAAAATATTCCAATTCTGTCCACACAAGGGGTTGACATCAATGGAAAACCCCAAGCAACTCACAAACAACTCCAACATCTCCAAAATTCCAAAAGCCTCTACCCTAGGTCACCTTGTAGCTCCCTAACCAACCCCATAGTAGACATGTTATTTACTCTCCAAAAATTCTTATAGCTTCACTCAAGCTACAATTCAAGGTAGTAATCATAAATTTGGATTTTTTCATCATATTCTTCAATATGGTTTAGTCCTAACCATGGTCTCAACATGCCAATGTGGGAGTTAATGGTGACTCCTCAACACCCCCAAGAATAGTTGCAAGACCAAAATATCTTCCACACGGGAGAAAATGGGAAGAATACTTGCTTCAACAATGCAAGTTGAATATTAATTGAATAATTATTAAATATACAAATTTACATGAGATGAATTTCTTATAAAGGAATGGTGAGAGATAGGATTAGACAAGATCATGACAAGTGTCTTAATCCTATAACATGTGACAACTAACAACCTAACTACCTAAGAATCAAGAATTACAAGCTAGATAAGACAAGTTCTAGAAATATCAACTAAGAATTCTAAAATGAATCTTATATCCTAAGTAAACTTAACATGTGAATATGTCCCCTAATTCCCTAATGAGTGAATTAGCTAGGTATAAGATATTTATTCACACCAATAACCAATGCATAGAAGAGGTAGGAGTACATGTAAAAATTCTATTACCAACAAAATTACATATTGTATCATGCAACTGATCACTGATTATAGTCACCAAATCTAGAGATTTCTTTCTAGTTTAAATAATTTGGACAAATAATTATATCCACTCCTCAAAATCTTAAGCATTCTCATTTCCTCTTACTCTTTGTAGAAAGACAATAATATCTGAAATTTCATCTTAGAAGTGTGACCTATGTAGTTTCTTAGGCAATTGAGACTTCCCTTTCTTTGAGGTTGCGAACCATTCTCTTACAATGACATTCTTGAAATATCCTTTCCGCTTAGAAAATTAACATTTTAATAAGGTGAAATTAATTTTAGTGAAAACCTCCCTCTTAGGGAACCTAAAACAACTACTAATGGTGGCCCTATCAAGAGTTATTAATAAACTATTGTCATTTGTTCTAATATCCCAAGTTTGAGGATTGTAGTAGTTTATGCATTCTAGAATGAGGTTCATACATTGCACAACTATTGGGAAGGTGACCGCTTCTAGCAAACCACTTTCTGCCAACCTCTGAGTAATGGAATCTTTATCTAGATTATTAATTATTTCCCAATGCTCTCCAAAATTAATGTGACCAAGTCTAGTGTCACCTATCTTTGGCAATGAGCTTTCTAAACCATACAAATTCTCATACCCAAGATATTTATACTTCATCTTTTCCTAAATTCCAATTCTAAATTCTAAGGAAAATTGACCAATGTCTCCCCCTTCCCCACAGAGATGTCTTTCTTTGAGAAATTTTTGTAGCTGGGAGAAGGTTAAGGAATGTTACTTACCTGATAGTTCTACTACAAATTTTAGTCAAACTCTCTCTCTCTCTTTCTCTACAACTTTGGCCCTATCTCTTTTTCTTTACACTTTGAAAACCTTAATTATTTCTACAAATGTGAGAATAATTGTGCCTCAAAGTAATTTAAAATCATCATACAATTAGACATCGAATCATCAACTCTGACAACATTAAATCATCGGTAAGTAGTCCACTTGGCACCAATTTTGGGCTTTGTACTATACCAAATAGAGTCAGGTTTTTAAAAGACTTTCAAAACTAAGTTAGAATCTGAAAAAGTTTTAAAACCTTAGTCAACCTCCACTTTAGGTGCTTTCCTCTTCTTTTGCCATCTTTATTTAGAAAATCCGGGTTCTAATGGTATTTGTAGAACTATGCCAAAGCCCAACCGAGTTATGAAAACCCCATTAGCTCTTGATGGGAGTTGTTAAAGTATGGAAAATTTATGCTTTCACTTTACTTGAACACTTTTTTCTTTCCAAAGAACTCCTTTAGAGAAAAGGTAAGTTTTGAAAATCATTTTAGTTTTTGAAAGGGTACTAACAACTTTATAAGAAGCCAATTCCTTGAGATTTGACTTAGGACAACCTAAGACTGAATGAATGACAAAGAACCCAAGTCAAAAAATAGGATAGGCTGTGAATATCCTATCGAGGGTTGACAAAGCTGTGAAAACCTTTCTGATAACTAAAAAATTCATATAAAGGCTACTTTTTTAGTGAGTTGACTATGTATGAAGACTTTGCAAGTGTGTCCATTATTGAACAATTTTAAAAATGGACAATATTAGACTCATCTCACAACTAGAATTAAACCTTGAGAAATATTTTAAAACATTATAAACTATAATTCAAGAAAAAATATGGATTCTACACCATCATCAAACAAGTGGGTGAAAATAGATTCAAGCTCAATTTGCTACCTTTTTTTGGATTGCATCCAATTTTTAATGTTGATTTTGTGTTCCCATACTTCCCATCAATTTTGGACACCTCAAGTGTTGTTGAAAACCTTCAAGGTGTAAAATTGAACATAAACACCACTCCTCCATTGACCAAATATTAAGTCACCATTGAAGAATCAACTATTTCCCTTATATTGTGTGGTGAAAAAAAGATAGTTTCCTCATCAAGACTAGTGTAGGGAAAGTGGTTCACTAGAGACTAAATTTCCCAGAAGCTTCCCCATATGATACAAAATTTGAAAGTAATGGGACCCATTTCTTTCCAAGGGAGAAAAAATAACATTCCAAGGCATCCAAGTGAAAATTGTAGAGTATAATATAAAAATATATCTTTTTTTATATTAATTATTTTTTCATAATTTCAATTTTTAGAGGTCATTGGAGAGAAATTATCCCTCAACATATTCTCATGGTTCCTATATAGTATTATAAAGGATTCCCACTAGGAACCTCAAACTAGCTCAATTTGAGACCTTTTCTAAGCATTAAAGTATATTAACTTTTTCCAAGTAAGCTAAAGTTACAACCCTACCAAGTTAGGGCATCAAAGATTAAATAAATCCCACAATATTTATTTTTTGTAGCAAATTTATCCTCATCTAATTTTACATTTCAAATTCTAATGAAGACATGTGTAATCATTAAGTATGGTGACTCTTTGGTTCTTGTTGGGAATTCATGCAAGAGTAATCTTGCATCAACCATTTTTTTAAAATATTTTTTATTTTGTAGATACTTTCCTAGTTTCTAGTTATTTTTTATATTACTGAGTGTCAATTTTGGAGCAACACAACTCATTTCACATATGTTTTTTAGTTTCAAAGCTTTAAACTTGTTAATTCAAAGATTCAACATTAAATAAGTTGAATGCCACTACATTTTGAAGATCTTTTATTATGTTTGGAAACACAAGTCCCACATAACTTCTTTTGTATTACATTCAATTTTTAAGTTATCTTGAAAAAAACATTCATGTTGCAATATCAAGGAGCATACCATGTTGAGAATAGTGTAAATAGATATAATGGAAGTATAAAAAAATAAAATTTAAATACAATTAGTACATGTGATCAAACCATCAAATAGAACATGTAAAAGAATAACTAAAAACAAAAATATCATGGAGAAATCCTTTTGAGAAAAAGTTCCACCATAAAAGAGATAATGAGCTTGTATTAATTTAAAGAACAAGATTATACTAGTATAATCCCTCAATCATCTTTAGTCCAACATCATTTTCACTACTTAATTATGCTTCATTTAAATTATACCATGAAACCTTTATCTCATACACTTAATTGTTTTGTTGAAAAAGGGATCCTAGCTCTAATTCATAGAACACTAGCTTCAACATTTTTTTAAGATAACATTATGATGCAAATAAACAAGGTAATTAGATTAACTTTAAACCATAAAGGAAAGTCAATTAGACTTGGATATAATCCTATCGAGCCTTGTAAATTGATTGAAAATGAATTTCCTTAATTAACCTAATTAAAATATATTCCCTAATATGTAAATACAATATTTTGATGATAGAAATATTGGAACAAAAAATTCTAACAACAAATATGAGAAAATAAATGTTGTGCATGTGTTCTACAAGTTTGAGGCTAATTTGGTAGGACTAAGTTGCGCTAGGTGACTATGTCCTTGTATGATTTTTTTGGATCTAAAAACTTAGACTTGTAACACTTTGTCTTCTCTCTGATTCTTTCCCTACATATTCCCATCTTCAGATTTGGACTTTTAAGAAATATACAAAATAGATGGTGGGAGTGGCTATATAGGATTTTGTCTTAGTCAAACCTCTGCTTTGGTATTTCTACCTCCACAAATAGTCAAATATCTGATAGATAAAATTGGTTGTGCTTTGAACCTTAAGTGCATCTAAGGTTGTGATGAGCTAAAATGAATAAAACCCTACTCAAGTGGGTTAAAGAAGGATTCTTATATGACACATGACAAGATCTAATGAAGACAAAGTCAAATACTCTTAGTAAATCTTAAACACAATGATACCTTGCCTTATAATACAAGTAAAGTGAATCTTGAAGATGAGAAAACTTAGGAAAAAAGTCATTAGGTTGTAGAAAATGGCCAAGAGCACTTTCCAAACCTAGAATACATCATGCTCTTCTATTTTCATTAACCTTCAATCATGAAATAAGAAGATAAAATCTGAAAATAAGCTTGAAGACTTGCAAATGAAAATGTATGTGGTGGAATGTAATAATCTCTTCCTTCTTCTTTTTCTCCAAAATTTGAATTAGCTTTCAAATGGTGAAAAGACTAAGTATTTGTAGGCATTTAATCTAATTTCCCAAAAATTAGATCCACATAGACGACTTTGGACATTTGAATTTCAAATAATAAAATTCCAACACTAACATATTTGAATTTAGAGCCAAAATAGGGGGACTATGTTGCCATGGATGACTATGTCCCAACCCTATTTTTTAGAAATTAAGGTGTCATGGTTAAATTATTAAATGAGTGCATTTGTTTTCTTCTTGAAATTTGTCAGTAGTTGTTTAAAATGGGCCATAGAATGAAAATTTAGGAAATTATGGCTTGATTAAGGGGTGTTGAAAATGCATTAATGCAAGGGCCACCAAATTAGGTCTAAAATAAGCATGAAATTATATTATCTCCTAAAAGGGAGTAAAATTTATGTCACAAAATTTAGCCCCAACTTTAGTGGCCATGTGCCACTACATGCATATGCAAGCTAGAGTGTTGTAAGTAAATCATATTACAAAAGGATAATCAAAATTATTCTATGAATCATTCATCCAATGGGAGAATGCAACCCCTAGTGTAGTCATTTTCAAAACCACAACATTAGGAACCATATCTTGTAAAATTGAATCATTATACATTTAAATATTATCCTATAACAAATGTGTTAGCTTCAAAACTTCTAAGGAGAATGAATTTTGAGTGTAGATGAATAGCCCCTAATTCCTCTTACTTTATGAAGGTGGAATTAGGGTAGCAATCTAACTACATTGAATTAGTAAACTTGGTTAAATCAAATTTTTGCAATATGGTCATCATACTATAACACCAACTATCGAAAAACATATGAAATGAACAAGAATGGAACTATGAATCCAATACAATAGATGATATCAAAATCAAAGTTTTCTATCCCCCATTTTGATGAGTTGAATGATATGTGCTATTACTAAATTTAACTATGTGTTATAGAAAAATTACCTTTTTGACCATCATTTTCTTTTTATTGTTTGAAGGTTTAGAGGAGGATACCACTACACCAAGGAGAAAGGATATGTAGATGATGACCATATCAACCCCTGAGGCTCGAGATACTATGAGTAGATGTTGCACATGGCATGGTGGTACTAGTGGAGAGTTTCTTTTTCCTTTTCCCTATAATTTATTTCATTATTTTATGCTCTTTTCATGATTTTTAAAAAAGTTATCATGATAGTGTCCTATTTGGGTTACATAGTCCCAAAATGGTACCCTATCCAACATTAGCACTCCTATCCCAAAATGGTGCAAAAGTCCATATTGAAAATTGATATGCTTAGAGTTGGTCGATTGCTAATTTTTCTACAAAACTGATGAATCCATTTGTTTCTTATAGGTCCCACCACATGCTCAACAACATATAGGATGATTATTCTCATTTCTTCAAGAAAAATTCACACAGATTCACCCAAGGAGAAATAAATTTTACAATGTACTATTGGACTATACTGGGTGTATACTATGCCATCAATGAGATATCATGATGCTATACTGATGGCACTTGTTGAGTGGTGGAATGTAGATACCTCCACCATCCATCTTTTGATGAGGGAGATGATAGTTACCCTTGAGGACATGCCCCACATTTTTAGGATACCTATGTAGGGTAGGACCATACACCATGAAGACATCCAAACCCCTCCAGAGATCAAGATGGATCAATTCTATTGCATTAGCCACCACATAGATTTTGATTATAGGGGCCATATTGAGCTTAAGTGGCTTCTACATTTGGGATCTATTGTACATTGATTCGAAAAATCCTAATTGTTACTATCACCTTAGCTCTATAACTCAATGGATGTGGCACACACCTTGATGGGGGCCTAGTGCATATGATACATGTAATGGAGGAGTATAAAATAGTATATTTTTGGAGACAAAGCATTCTAGCACATCTATACTATGATCTTGGTTGCTTTGTTCTAGAGGCCAACAACATCATACTATGTAGCCTTCTTCAAGTGTGGTATTTTGAGAGTATTACATGTACAAGACTAGCCAGATACCCCATGACAACCCCTTATAGCTATCGATAGGTCTTTTGCTACACATTTAGGTGACCTTAGAGGCACACAAACCTATTAAACTAGAGAGTCACATTTGATCATCTAGAGGATGATGTCATTGCATGGAGACCATATAGGAATTTGCAGCAATGGCCAGGTATGGCACATTAGCTAACCAGGATGTAGTGAAAAAAAATATTGGTTGGGCGGTATGATTACATCATCATGCCATTTTATTATGATCAATCTATGAGACTGTTTGGTCAACCTTACACAACACCTATCCTAAGGCCTATATACCTGATATTTTCATGCAATAGTACTAGGACATAGGAAATTCATTGCCCCACCCTCATATACATCACCTAAAATGACCTGGAGGATGAGGAGTGAGATGTACTCTCAACATCTAACGAGGATGATGTTGACACAATAGTTGCATATAATAGGTGGTGGAGGATTGCACATCCCAATCATGTCTTCCCTGTTAGTCATCCCATAGGCGATCCTAGGTCTTGAACACATCACCGAGAGGATCACATTAAGAGGGAGGATGAGGATGTAGATGGGGACATCATATATTATGATGCAATAGAGGAGGAGGATCAAAAATTGGAAGGAGGAGATATGGATGAGGGTGTAGAGGCTAGAGATGCCCTTGAGGAGAGACCTACATCTTGTCCTTGTGTCTCATGCTCACATTCTATGACTTTGGATGGAATGTAGATATACAATGATGGAGGGAGCCACGTGAATTCCCCACACCACCAACCTATCAACGGAGTCCCAATGCACACACCATAATATCCTACCAAGATCCTAATTGGTGAGCTAGTGATCCAAGTGATGTGATGTGTTACTTAACATATGTTATTAGCTTACTTTTATGTTTATTATATCTCATTCTAATTTATTGTATTCTTTCCTTGTTAAAGTTGGCATGTGATATTGGCTCAACTTCTTCAGTCGAGTCACCACATAAATGATTCTAGACATGCTCTCACATTAGCTAATATGGGTGGTGGATAGGTCACTGTCCAATGTGGGGCACCATGCTAACTTATTTGATATGAGGATTCCACTAGAGATTATGATGAGATGAGAGATGCCTATGAGGATATTAGTCACACACAAGGAACTAAGATTTGCACATGAGGAGCTTAGATCTGAAAATGATGAGCTTAGAGCCACTTGGGTTCCTACTAAGAGTGAGACAGGGGCCTCCCTATGGGAGGAACTAATCAAGGTGTGAGTGGAGAGAGGAGGATTCAAGTAGGAGTGCACTGAAAAAATCATATCTGAGGCCACAACAGTAGGTCAACTACAGGGCCTACAAGAGATGATTATCTCTAGGAGCTATTCTTGATCTACTGTCTCATGACAGGAACCACCACCAAGTCTCTAGGAGTCTGTAGCCATAGGGCCACTTAGATTGTGATGTTTTCCTTTTTTATGATACACCACATTTTTCTATCATGGTGAATATGATGTATATAAACATGATGATATTTCTATATGAGCATGGTTTTATTTCTATGTGTCATGTGCTTCTATGTTTATTAAATTATATGTCAATGTGATCTATTAAACAATCTATATGAGATTATTTAATAAATACTTTCATGATCTAATTGTTTTATATTATGAATGTGATCTAATTAAACACTTATGTCTACTTAGATGCTACAATTTTATTAAGTGTTTTCATGTTAAACTAGATGACCTTATGATCTAACTTTAAAATTAAATGCATATAATGATCTATTTTAATACAACACACACAATATTAAATAATATGCCTAAAGAAATAATAATTAAATTAATCATAAAAATTCAAGACACACAATGTTTTGTCAAGAATGAAGAAATGTGTGATAAAATAGAAATTATCTACTTAATCTAACAACATAATTTAACATACATACTATTCAAGAAGACTACTAATTATAATATATATGTAAGTGTGCAGTGTTTATAGGTTTTATGAGAGGTGTACCATCTATTTCCTTAAGAATATATGCTCTAGACCCATAGTCTTCATTGATGATATAAGGTCCTAACCAATTCAGTCTAAATTTCCCTTTTTTTCGTCTAGAGTAGTGTTTACCTTGTGTTGATTTTCATACATCACCAACTCTCCCTTATTGAATGAACGAGGAATGATAATATCATTATACTTACATTGCATGTTTTTGGATTGATATTGGAGGTGTGTAATATTTTTTATGTAATGATCATTAATCATTTCAAGCTATTGCAATCGTTGTTCTCTGTAAGTGTTATCATCAATAAGGCCACTAAGAGATATTCTCAAAGAAGGAATTTCTAACTCTAAGGGAATTATTGTATCCATGCCATAAACATAGTATATGGTGTGTTTCCTATGGATGTATAAGAACTTGTGTGATAGGCCCATAACACATAAGAGAGTTGAGTATGACAATCCTTGTTTGTTTACTAACAGTTTTATGTAAGATTTGTTCAATTGTTTTGTTTGTTTCTTTTGCTTGACCATTAGATTATGGATAGTAGGGTGTAGAGAAATAATGTTGAATGTGAAACATTTCTAGAAACTTATTCACTTCCTTATTCTTAAATGGAGTCCCATTATCTGTAACTAAGCTAAAGGATGGCCAAATTGGGTGATAACATTTTCCAAGATAAAGTGCCAAATTACATTAGCAGTTGTGGAACGAAGAGGAACTTCCTCTACCCACTTCATGAAATAAGCTATAGTAGTGGTTATAAATGTATTTCCTAAATAGGGAGGAGGAGAAAAATTCCTTATAAGATCTAGGCCTCACACTGAAAATGGCCAAATAACTACTTGGGCATGAAGTTCAAAATTCTAAGCATGAATCAAATTTTTATGTTGTTGACACTTAGGATATTTCTTAACATAGTCAAAAAAATATTGTTCCATATTTTTCCAATAGTATCAAATATGAGTTAATCGTTGAGCTAATGACCTTCCCCCAAAATATCATGTACAATAACCCACATGAGCTTCTTCAAGGGACACATGTATTTTAGATTGTTTAAGGAATATAAGGAGAATACCATTGAATGATCACCTATACAACACATCATCTAGGATTGTATAACATTCTACAAGATTTTGAATATGTGATCTAGTGTTCTTAGTGGTTGGTTCAGGAAAGAAACCTCTTAGGTAATTAAATATTGGTGTATACCACTCATTGGAGATCTTAATATTGGCAACCAATTTTTCATTTATTAATGGTGATGTGAGAGTGGGAATAAAACATGTGAAATTCAAGGAAGAATCATTGAGAGATGCAATATAAGCGGTGCTTTCCATTGCATCTATATGTTGATTATCCTTTTGTGAAACATCATCAATAGTGTATGATGTAAAACATTCCAATATTGTTAATGTGAGGTCTCTATATTGAGATGATTTATTGTGTTTTTCCTAATAGGACCCATTAATTTTTTTAATAATCAATTGAGAATCACCAATAGAAGTTGTTAAATTTGTGCCCTTCTAGATTCAATTTCAGTCTCTTCCATTAGAATATAGAGAACCTGAAATTGTTGAGATCTTTGCAAACCAAATGGGGATTTTTTTAAGAATGAATTTAATTTCTATAGAAATCCTAGTTGTCTAGTTAGGGTTTGAATTTTACTAGATACAACTAAATATTTCCCAAAAGAGATTCAAATAAAATCCAAATATGGAATTTGAAAATAGAGTATCTTCATAGAAACACAAGAAAATGCTTGTGTGAGGTGTGATAGTATGGATCATACCAAGAGTAATTGTAAAGAGGATAACAATGATCTTGTACATCAAAAAAGAATAGAGATGACAAAGGAAAATATAAATGAAAGCTTTAAGGCCCCCTCCACTATAGTAATTCCTATTGTGACAAAAAATGTGATTGGGCTATCTCCTAAAAATTCTCTCCAAGCTACTAATAATGTAGTAAATGGATTCTCAAAAATAAAAAAATAAAAGAGGATTTATCTCCATGGACTTCATTGAAAAAAGGGAGAGTTACTATATTTTATGTCAATCTTCATGCATTTAAGGATACTTCAAAAATCTGTGAGAGATTACCTAAGTTTGGTCACACAACAAAAATCATTCCCTTTAGGGGTCTCAACTTTTCACCAATAAATTTTTTTCCTATATTTTCATCTTTAACATGTTTCATCTAGAGGATATTGTCAAATCTCTCATGTTTGACAAGGATATAATGGGGGTGGCACTTGAACAATTAGATGAGTTTGAGGAAATCCAAGAACATATGCCAATTTTGCCACAATAAAACTTTGATTGTTAGGAGATGTATTTACAACATTGTTACTTTGAGAATATAGAAGAAGAAAAAATAAATATTTTTAACTTCCATAGTATGTTTTAAGTAGGGAAACTAGAAGAATTAATAGAAAACATCCTAATATCAGTGGGATTTAAAATTATTGATAAAATATTAGAAGAGGTGATGAAGGAAGAATTTGAGATTGACTATTCAAAAACCCTATCAATATCACAATGACAAAGTATGCAACCTGTTAAGAAGAAGACTTTGGGGAAGAGAGGTAGGAAATATCATATAACCAAAGTTTAGGAGGAAATAGAAGAATTAATTCAATCAACTTTGGATGGTAGTGTAAAGGTGGCGATTGTTAAAGAATCAAGACCAAGGAGATCATGTTGCTCTCCTATAGGACAATGAAAATTATATCCTATAATGTTAGAGGTATTAATGCCTCCAATGAATGAGCCCAGATCAAGCATCAACTTGAGGCTTGTGGGGCAGATGTGGTGATTTTATAGGAAACTAAATTTTCTAATCATATGTTTGATTCTTCAATTAAAACATAGAATAAATGGCCAAATAATCATTCAAAAGTGCAAGGGGCATCAAGTGGGCTATTAACTCTCTGGAATCCAAAGACAGTGGCCATAGACTATATTACTATTATCAATTAGGATTACACCCTAGCCAAGTTAAACTTAACTATCCTATTGAAACATGGAAACATTCTCAAGTTTTAGGTGACCTATAGTGCAAATGAATCTCCAGAAGGGTTGGTTCACCTGGAAAATCACCTAAAATACATAGCTTTCTAAAGGAAAGGGTTTAGAAAGATGGTTGAAAATGAAAATCCTAAACTCCTAAGGGCGATGCTCTAGAACTTTAAATTATTTTAATGACTTTACTCAATCAATCCCTCAAAAATTTAACCTTTGTAATCCCAACTAGAACATACAAATCAACAGTAATTTGTATGAAGGCTCAAAATTTGAACACAACACACAACCTGAATTATATGAAATCCTTGTACAAAGATTCACAATAACAAGACATAGAGAGGATTCAGTATTTTGAATCACAATGAACATCAAATAGCTACCGCAAATATCAAACAATATGTGAGATATGAATGCTCTACTATTTTATTCGAATTGAAGGAGTATGAAAAATCAAACTGAGTACAAAATGCTTACAAAACTATCCGCAAATGAACAAGAGAGGAAGAAGAAATAATATCAACTGAGAATAAATAAATTTTTCTCCAATATATCCTTTCAAGTGTCTCCAATAGTGGGAATAAAAAAAATCTACTTGAATTGATCTCCAGAATAGAAACTTCAATGTGATTTTCTAGCTAAAAAGAAAAGCCTCCAAAATAGTGACCAAACTACCTCTGAGCTGAATGAGAATGATGGAAAATTTCTATCTCGAGTGGGTCAACCCAAAAGACTCAAAAAATCAGGCTCAAATTCATTGAAAACTGAAATAGAAACTTTAGTTTGACTAATTTTTTCCAATTTCGCCCAAGAAAACTCAAAATTTGAAAAGAAAGTTTCTAGGAGAACTCAAGTGCACCATTTAAGTACATTATCATAAAAATTAATTAAACAATTTATAGAAACATTGCTTAATTAATGTTTTACAACTTTGTAGTTTTACAAGTATAAAATAGAAAGACTAGCCTTGGATTCTAATTTGATTTTTGCAATAATACAACAAGGCATAAAAAATCATAAAAGACTTCTAAAGTATTTATCCTTTTGTTTTCCCCCTAAAGCTATAAAATTAATATAAGGCTTGAAATCATATGATTTTATTGAAAAAATCATAAAAAGACTCCTAGGGGAATGCAACCTAGACAACAACATATGAAAATGGGAAAAATATCACTAAGACACTAGTGAAAGCATTAAATAAATGTGATAGAAACCCAAAGGCCAAACCTAGGGCAACATGAAAACTCTAAATCAAAATCATCGAACCCTAAACTTTAGCATCATTTCACTTTGGTTTTTTTGAGCTCCCTTGCTCTGCACATGCCACCACCATTAGGGTTTTATTTTCGAGCTTTCTAAAGCCTCCATGCTGCTTTTGGAAAATATCTATAGAGATTCTATAGAAAATAGTGGGGTAAGTCATTTTTTACCACAAATACAAACATTATCCTCCATTTTGAAATATTTCTTTGGGCTTATAGTCACAACTATCATTGTATTTTATGATGTATTCTCTTTTCTTCCTTTGTTGATACTCTTTCATTACTTCGAGACTGATATTGGAGCATTTTTGAAGCTTTTACCGTGTCATTTGAATGTAGCTCTTTAATGATAAATTGGCATAAGACTTGGGTAAGTCTTCAATCCATTGAACCTGGTATCATTTCTTGTTTCTTGTTGTTCAAATGCTCGATTCGAGCTCGATAATTGTAGAAGAATGAATGTATTTCGATTTTCTCCATGTATGGGTTCCATTGTTTCTATAAAATGATGAACACTCTATGTTTTAAGCTTGCTATCTTCATTATTTTGGGGCCTTTCTGTATCTTATGGTCGTGGCTTCACTAGTTTCTAGGCTTGTTTTTCCTTGACGAAAAATTATCATGGATTCTTTATTTTGTGCAAAAATTCCTCTACAATAAAACCCTTGTGGGACTCACCATTTTCTGAGATAAAGAAAGAATGGGAAGCTTCAGGCCACAACCTCTCCATTTTTGGGTACTCTTGATGCTTTCCCAAATCGAGGATCCATTTGTTTATGTGTTTTGATTCCTCTATTTTTTGTTATATATGCAAACATTTCACCATACAAACCTTTGTGGGTTTGGCCTCACAATAAAACATAGACCAATTTACCATTTGCAAATTTCTTGATATTGAACACAAAATATAGGTTTCATGTTCACTAAAAATACAAATCTTGTACCTTTCTGACTGTGGCATTGTTTATTTTGGGCTTGTACCATTTTCTGTCAATGATGAGGATTTTTATTTTTTTGTTAAAGCTTCACTCCAAACTCATAGGAACTATGTACAAACATCTAGTTGTCGAGGCATCACTCCTTTCACTTGTTGCATGCAACACCTCAAATTTGCACATCTTCAATATGCAGATTTGTACTCCATGGAACACCTTTATATAGAACCTTTGTACTCTTCATGTATTATCAAATTTCTGTTATAAGCAAATACAACTTGATATGTGTATGTTTATCTCTTTGGAATGAACAAATGCATAGTGCCTTTGAATGGTTGAAACCTTGACAAAGGTATCTTTGAAATTATTGAATGCTCCTACTTCTTACATGATCAAGCACAACTCCACATGCTTATAACTCCTTGCATTATCATGAATGATCTTTGTCATTTTATTGCGACTTAATAAATTCCACTTCATTGTTGTTTCCTTGAAATGTCTATTTCACTCTTCTTGAGAATAACATAGATGCAATCCTATCATTGATGATGGTCTATGTGTGGTATATTTTGTAATGAAAGCTTGATGATTGCTTCCTCCAACATCCATGAATAATTCACTCCCTACTGCCCCCTTATGTGTGAGCTTCGCTTGTCATTTTCTCTTAATTTTGATGGTTGTACCTTAGGGTCTGTACTTCAAAACAATATATCACATAAAACATTGATATGTGGCAACAATCAGATATGATCTAGCACCATGAAAAAAAACAATGATAGCATGAAATATTTGTATGCAAATATAAATATTTCAATGAAAGATAGGGCAATCAAATTTTGTTCTATGTTTTGTTTAAGCATTTAGATCATCCATGGTTCATTCATGATTTTCAATTCATTGCACTTTTAGAATTGTCTATCATGAATGATCCATGCCTTTGACTCATGAAGCCACTTTATGAATCAATCCTTCAACTAAAATGTTATTTTACTTGAGCCATATGAATTTTCACTCCCATCTTATTCCCATTTTGAGAATTATGGGCAACATGCTAGGATACACCCTTGTGGGAGCCCATTTTTGAACCACATGCTATGATATCTTCATAAATGAATAAGCAATATGATTTCTCCTATACTTTCGTAGTGAACAAACATGTTAGATAAAAAATAGTGAAGCACAATGCTCTCGTGATATCTTATTTTTTAGGCTCTCTTGCATACATCTAATATTTTTTCAATTGATTCAATGCATCATAGGAAATGTAATATGTTTTTGTTGATAGGTAATATAGGAAGACTCATATATGAAGCTCTAACAACTCTTCTTATCATGATGCAGGTTCACTCAAATATTACGAGCAAGGAGGTGCAAGAAGCAATGAAGACCAACTGAAGACTTAAATCAGGTAATGATGGTAATATCTCCTCTTATCTGCTTCTTTTCCTTTCTTTATCTTCAGATGCATAGCATATTCCTTATATTGAATTAGTTCAACTACTCCCATGGCTTGTGTGGGACATTTGATCACTCCTCTCTTTCCAATGAATATAAATGCCACACTAGTACAATTCTATAAATAATTATTTTTCAAAAAGAATGAACATTGTAAAATGAATGAAAGCATTGCAAAATTAATGAAGCAACTTCTTATAATTCATGTATTCTCCTTTATGCTACAAAGCATTGAATGAAAAATTGAATTATTTTTTTTCTGTTATAACACATTGCACTATAATAAATGAACTCTTTCTTTTAAACTTTAATATATGCAATGGTTAAGAAAAGAAAAAATGTGTTAAAATATTTTCACCTTTATTATAATGAAACTACTTCAAATCTCCCAATTTGAGTTGTAGGTGAAAAATTGGAAACAATTACCAATGATAGAAATTGGTAGTTGATGAAGGTAATGCCTTTTGAGTTACATTTCTAGCTGATAAATATATATGGCCCATCATCATTAGTGAGTAAGAATTTATTCTGGGATAGTCTGAAGCAAGTATTGGATCAAATAGGAGTGGATAGTGTCCTTGTAAGAGACTTTAATGTTATAGTCTCCCCCAAAGAAAAGAAAGGAGGTATACTATCTCCTTAGAAATTAATGGAATACTTCACAACTTTTATTCATGATAATGCACTTCAAGATATGTTTCCTACAAATGGGAAATTTACTTGGACAAATTGGAGAAATTATTTTCTACAAATAGTAGAATGACTAGACATACTTTTAGCTTCTCCAAATTGGTTTTTTGGAGCTTATTCCCTCTCCTTAGAGATCCTACCTCTAGTGGGTTCAAATCATTTTCCTATTTCACTAAATATATCACGTCAAAATTTTTATTCCCTCTCAAAAATATAAATTTTAAGTTTGAAAGTATGTGGTATAGACATCCACAACTTCTTCCCCTTGTTAAACAAGGCTAGAAAAGTGCTCCATTTGTTAAGGGTTCTAGGATTTTTCAACTTTGTCAAAATCTTACACACATAAAGTTACAAATAAAGGGTTAGAGCATTCATGTTTTAAAAAAATATTTGTTCTCAAAAAGAAGTGGTTTTTAAGTAGTTAGTAGATATAAATGATAATATCATATCTCATGGGTTAGATGTTTCCTCTTATAAACAACAACAAAAATTATAGGTAGAATGGTCAGAGTTTCTTTCAAGGGAAGAAATTTATTGGTGATATAAGTCTCGAGAGCTCTAGCTAAAGGATAGTGATAGAAACACAAGTTCTTCCATATATCCATATAGATAAAGAGATCTAAAAGTTCAATCTTTTGAATCCAATACAACTCACAAGGGAAAAGACATACAAAATGAAGGGATAATTTTTTTTTACAAATTTGTTAACTACTTCTACACTCAAAACTCCATAGTCTAATAGAGCCAAGGAAGAGTTGTTGGAGGCCATCCCTCAATTATTGCTGAAATAAGAGAATTACCAACTAATGAAACCATTTACCTAGCATAAATTAAGGCATTGGTTTTCTCATTGTCTTGGGACCGATAAGGCTCCAGGCCTAGATGGATTCATAGCTATGTTTTATCAAAAGTGCTAGGATTTTATAGGGAATGGCCTCCTTTATGCCTTGGAAGAATCCAAAAAAACAAGAACAATTCTAAATAAATTCAATCTAACACATATTGCAATCATCCCTAAGGTCAAAGCTCCAAAAACCTTCTCAAAATTCATTCCAATCTCATTATGTAATACAATATATAAGTTTTTTACTATAGCCATGTATCTTAGGCTCTAGCCTCTCATTCCCAAGATCATTTTAGAGGAACAAGGTGGCTTTGTTCTAGGAAGGGAAACTACAGAAGGAGCTCTAGTGGCTCATGAGGTCCTACACTCTATAAATACTAATATTTTTTCTTCCTTCATAATCAAGCTAGATATTATGAAGACATATGAAAGAGTTGATTAGGGATTCCTCATACAAGTATTAAGGAAGTTTGGGTTCTGCCATAAATGGTGTAAATGGGTGTTATCATGCTTGTCAATAGCTAATTTTTCAATCATTATCAATGGTTCACCTATTGTGTTTTCAATTATACTCATGGAATTAGGTAGGGTGACCCCCTCTCACCTTTTTTGTTTATTATTTTAGTAGAGGCATTAAGTAGATCCATTCATAAGGCTAGAAATTAGGGTTTACTGTAAGGAATTTCTCTATCGATTAAAACTATAACTGTTTCACATTATTTATTCATTGATGAAACCATCTTGTTTGGGAAAGCATATCTATTGGAAGCTAAAAAAATTAAGGGTATCTTAGTTAAATACTTTGTAACATCTAGGCAAAAAGTAAATGCAACCAAGTCAAAGATCTACATTATTAACACAAAGGCAACAATGAAAAGAAAAATATTAAAGCACCTAGGTTTTCAATTGGAATAATTACCTTTTTCATATTTGGGAATACCTTTCTTTTCAGGTGAAAATAAGGTTGCATACTGGAATAAAGTAATCCAAAGTATTCAATCAAGAATCACTTCATGGAAGGATCATTGGTTGTCACTCTTAGGAAGAATTTTAATGGTAAAATTAGTCTTGTCCATCATTCCTTACTACTATATGGCATTCTTGAGGGAACCAAAATCAATAATAGCGATAATAGAAAAACTAATTAGATACTTATTGTGGAAAGGGAACATGGATAGTAAAAGGAAAATATTGTTGGTATCCCTAGAAAAGATTTGTATTGAAAAATAAAAAGGAGAGACAAGGATTCATAATTTGTCAGCTAGGAAATTGTCTCTAGGGGAAAAAATAGTATGGCATTTATATTCTAAACCTCAATAAAAATGGTGTAGAATAATGTAACAAAAGTATTTGGACATTGACTCCCCAAGTAGGATCTTCACTATTTCTAACCCCCCATTGGGGTCAACAATGTGGAATTTTTGTTAGAATGCAGAAATGTAATTATACCACACCTAACATGGGAGATACATAGTGGAGAAGAAGCTTTATTTTGGGAGGATTCTTGGAATGGCTTCCCTCCATTGGAAAAATTACTAAATTTACTAAGTATCAATTAATAATTTGGGTAGTAAAGTAAATGATTATTTTGGTATGGTTGATGGTCTGACAGGGAAAATTACATGTAAAGACTTCTCCAAGTTATTGACACCTAAAGATCAAAGGTCAACCTTAGAGGTTATTTTAAAGGAAAGGTTGGTACTCAAGTCAAATATTATAGATAAAATAATATGGGCCCCTTCTAAAATAGGTAAATATTCAATTAGTCAAGGTTATAAGGTGGTAATAAGTAATAGGGAAAACATCTAGTCGCAAAGGGATTTTTTTTTTGTTGGAATGAAATGATGCTTTTGAAAGCAGGTTACTTTGCATGACTTGCTCTGAAAAATAAGATCTTAACTAGTGATAAACTATTAAAGATTGGGATATCTACACCTTTTACATGTGTGTTATGTGAGGAGGTTTTGGAAGATGTTAATCATCTATTTGTCGAATGTTCAGTTGCTCAAAAATGTTGGAATTTCATTCAAAATAAACTAAATTGGAATTATCCTTTGCAAAATAAATTATGGGAAGTTTTTTCTAGTTGGCCAATATTATACAAAACTGAACATTATTTGCCTGTGTCTGGAGGATGGTGCCAGTGATTTTCATCTGGAGAATTTGATGGGAAAGGAAAAAATGAATTTTGAGAAAATAAATAATAGGGGTTGACCAAATATTGATATTGTTAGAAAAATCAGTTTTGGAGGTCACAAATACATATGTTTAGAAAGATAAATCTATAAGTTCTATATTTACATATTAGGATGCATATTTACTAAAAAATTGGAATCATCTATCTATTCCATTCAAGGGAGCCTTCATCAATTGTTAAAAAAAAGTATTGATAGGAATAGTATTTCATGGATTTCACCTCCATAAGGATTTGACAAACTAAATTTTGATAGGGCATCCAGGGGGAACCCTAGAATTTCAGGTGTAGGGATAGTGATTAGGGATTGTAAGGGTGGTCTAATAGGAGCTAAATAAATTAGGTTACCTTAAGGTACGATTAATGTGGTAGAGGCACAAGGGATTCTACAGGGGATGAAGATGGCAATTGATAGGAAAATTTCCAAAATCCAGATAGAGGGTGACTCATCGATAATTATAAATGCATGTAAAGAATAAAAGATACAAAATTAGAAAATGCATTATATTTTGCAGAAGGCATGGGATTTTTTGTCTAAATTTGAAATCACACATATTATGCATACTTATAGAGAAGGTAACAAACTAGTTGATATTTTGGAAAACATGTCATGTGAACAAAAGGAAGAAGTTTCATTAGATAAGGAATCTACTAATATCAATAACAAGTTGAGGAGAATAATTCTATCTAAAACAAATTCATCATAAATAAATAGGGATTATGACATAGTATGGAATCAAGTTAGCAATCTTGCTAAGTATAATAAGATCACAAAAGAGGGTAGTGTTACATCCTTGAAAGTGCAAAGCTTATTGGAACTCTTAATATAGATCTTGATCCCAAATCATATTTTTTCTTTAAGTTAAGATTCATGTATTGAAATCAAAATGCTAGAGGATATGCATCAATGTTGATATCAACAAAGTATGGAAGCAATATATTGGAAAAGGTCATCGTAGAGATGACATCACCCAATTCATGTACAATATTTTGTGAATGCTAACGTATGTTTTTTGCATGTTTCAATAATCATTACATGACACAACAAAACTGAGATATTTAATTTCCAAGGAAATACAAGATTTTATGTGTTCCAAATCTATTTGGCATACATGGAAAAGATGGCTAATGTTTATTACATTTTCATTCAATAGTGCTCTATTTATTATCAAAGGCAATAAACAGTTTAAAGTTCATCACATTTTCATGGAATAGTAGTTGTTATCTTTGTTCATTCCAAGTGTAGGGTGTTTGAAGGTGGTGGATGTTGCTAGTTGGGCTACGCTAGGTTTTGTTGTTGTGTAGGAGTCTCTAGGGTGCTTGTTTAGTTTTTGGGTGATGACAAATTATGTGAAAGGGTTTTATGTGCTTGTTTTATTCTAGGGTGATGAATAATATTTTTTTGGGGTGGCAAGTTTCACCAAATTTTGGGTGGTGGGATTTTGTATTTTAGTAAGCGTAAATCTAATGTGTTCCTTCTATTCAGCCAAGGTGGTGCTATTGTTTGCTATCTATTAGTGGGTGGAGTTAATTTGGTGTTGGGTGTATTTCTCGGGTAAAGATTACAAAAATTCTAGTTGGTTTACCAAATGATGGAGTATTTTCCTAAAAAAATGGGTTTCACTTTAAAATTCAAAGTTGGTAGAGACCCTTTTCTAGGCATCTAAAAAATGCAAAATTGGTAGAAGTTTTCAATATCTTTTTCCCTAGAATCATTGAATGTATTGAAATCCTATTGGGTGAGGAGGTAACTCAACCATATGCCCCTCATTTTATTTTTCCTTCTTAGATTATGTCAATATTTTTGTCAAATGTTCTTGATTTGGTTCAGTCCTAGGAATCTCTCAAGGTCATAGTCAGTGATGTTGTGCATTTGCAATTCCTAGAGGGTAATTCACTTCTTAATTCTATTCAAATGTATGAATTTGAAAATAGTAAAGGTTTGGTGGGGATCTTTTTCCAAGATATTACCTTAGGTAGAGGTGGGTGTTTATTGAATTGTATCATGAAATTAAGTAGAATTTCACAATAAACTTTTAGAGAAATCTGTATAGAGTCTTGAATCAAAATTTATTGGTTTGAAACTTGTGAACAAGGTGAAGGACAAATACTTCGCAATATCTTTCCTATTATCTCATCGTAGACATCACAATAAGAATGTTCCCACCCTTCTAGTTTCGGAAAATAATGTAAATATGCCAGAGGGAGTTCAAGATGAAAACTCTATGGGTGACAATAATAGGGAGGAATAAGTTTGTGTTAATAGTGAAATTTTGGACAACATACTTTGAAACATATAGCCTATAATTTGGAAAGTAGTATATTTTATGACCAATGTAATTCAAAGGTTAGTATGTTTTGGCCTTTGATCTACATCTTGAGCTAAAAACTTGCCAATACTATAATTTTGGTAGGATATGTAAATATATTATATCAATAGATAATATAAATTATAGGCTTCAAAGTTTTTCTTAAATATATATATATATATATATGAATGTGTTGAACACCTAAAGACAAGGCCACATGTAATCTAGTAATAAGGGCCTCATACTCCATAGTATTGTTTGTACATAAGAAATTTATATGGTAGGATAATGGAATTGACTTTCATTAGTGTAGTATTAATATAAACCTGGTACCAAATCCAATTCGACACTTAGAACAATCAAAGTATAATTCCCATGTTTCATTATCATTTATCTTTAACACATTCTCATCAGGAAATGAGTCTCGATTTGGTAATGCTAATGGTGAAGAAGTCTCAACTAAATGGTTGGCCAATGCTTGTCCTTTGATTAATTTTTGAGAAATAAATTTCAAGTTCAATTTAGTTAACAACATAACCCATTTAGCTAGATGTCCTGAAAAATTTGTTTTGGCAAAGAAATGCTTTAAAGGATCAAATTTTGTAATAACATGTACTTTTGTATTTAATAAATAATGTCTCAATTTGTTGGTAGAAAACAAAATATCCAAACATTTCTTTTCTATTTTTGTATAACAATTTTCATAATTAATTAATTTTTGATTGATGTAATAAACATGATTTTATTTACCATTCTTATTATATTGTGCTAATAATTCCACAAGGGCATGGGTTGAAACCGAAATATAAAGGATAAAAGGTTTCCCTGGTATGTTTGTTTGTAAATCAAGAGGACTAGTTAAGTATTGTTTCAAGTCTTTGAAGGATTTTTAACAATCCTCATTCCATTTAAATTCAGATTCTTTCATAAGGAGTTGGGTGAAGGGAAGAGTCCAATTTTCCAATGATGCAATACAATGATAGATAGATTTAATCTTTCCTTGCAAGCTATGTACTTGTGAAATTTTCTTAGGAGGTGGCATGGTTATTATAACATCAATCTTCTTTTTTTCCACCTCAATTCCTCTAATACACACTATAAATACCATTTTTCCACTATCTACAGCAAAGACACACTTTTAGGCTCAATCTCATGTTGTACTTACACATTCTTTTAAATATTTCATGAAAGATTTTGACATGATCTTGACGTGTTATAGAATTATCCAAATTTTAATCAAGATAATCTTCCAAAATGTTGTGTATGAAATCACAAAATATCAATGTCATAGCTCTTTGATATGTTCCTCTAGTATTTTTTAATCCAAAAGGAATTGTGACCCAACAAAATATTCCCCAAGGGGAAGTGAATGCTATTCTATATTGATCTTGAGGGTTGATAAAAATTTGATTGTATCTTGAAAAACCATCCATAAATGATAATAGAGCATGCCCCATAGTTGAATCCACTATCATGTGTATGTTAGGAAGGGGAAAACCATATTTCAGAGATGCTCTATTTAAATCATGAAAATTCATACAAATTCTGATGTGATTATCAAGTTTTTCCACTACAACAATATTAGATATCCAAGGTGAGTAATCAATAGGGTGGATGAAACAAACTTGTAAAATATTTTCAATCTCAACTTTAACTAATAAATCAGCCTTAGGATTCATCTTGTGTATCTTTTGTCTCACGGGTTCAACATCTTTTTTCTAAAACAATGTTATGTGTAACTATCTTAGGGTCAATACCTAGCATGTTGAATAATTCAAAGCAAATATTTTAGGAAAGTCATGTAATAATGTTGCATGATCTTCTTTTTCATCTTCATTAATAAATTTTTCAATTTGGAGAACCTTTTCCTCATTAGATGTGTCTATTGGTATGTTTATATGGTGTTTCCCACAAGTAATGCATTGAATTTTGGACTATTAGGATTTTTTTTAGATTAATCTTGTTCATCATCACATAATTTAGTTTCTTTCCCAAAGTATCCCTTAGTACTTAAACAATAGGGAAGACTGTGATTATGTTGATGACTAGGAAAATTGTCATACACACCCAAAGATTTCGTTAGAGAATCATCATTTTGAAAAGTATCCAATGACATATCTTTACATGTGGTATCTATCATTTTAGGGTGCACCAATTTTAAGGTTATCTTAGGAGGATATTGTGTGAAGATATTGACATTAAGTGAAGGTTTATTTTATTCTTTTGTTATCTTTGAAGGATAATATCCAAGACCTCTTGTTGTTTCTTGTGTATTAAGCTCTATGGGAACATAAATGCCTTGTTATTTTGCACCACATCATTTTCTATTATAACCAAATTGTTTTAATATTTGATAACCACTTCCATAAATGACTTCCATTTCTTTTGAGGAAGGTGGTTTCTCATAGTACAATTCATCATAAGTGGATTTATAACTTTTTTTTCCTTCATGTTATAAATTTTGGAATTAAATGTTTTCAATGATTTAGTGATAGATTATGTTGATACCATTGCAGCTTCTTTCTCTTTTTTCTGAATTTAATTCTATAATCTAATGAACCCCAATCATCATCCAACAACATTTTCATTGATGAAAGATACTCCTCTTTGTCTTCAATTTCTAAAGGCTCCATTTTTTAGGCCGGTATCAATGTTCTAAGAGGGCTCTTCATTCCTATTTCATTTTACAAACAATTTTCAAATTTTATTGTGTAAACCTTATTGTTGTAAGTGTATTTCATTAAATGATGAAGTGTTGAATTCACTACATTTATTTCATGAATCCATGGTCTACCCAAGAGAATATTATATGAAATTTCATGGGGCATGATGTGGATGGGAGTTTGCAAAACAACCTTACCAACTTTAATGAGTAATGTTATTACACCAAGTGGTTGTCTTCCCACATTTTCAAAGACACGGATGGACAAAATATATGGTTGTATTTTAGTCTTATCTACTCTAATTTTGTCCAAAATATTTCATCTACAAGTATTAAGCCTCAAACCATTGTCAATAAGGGTACACCTAATCCTAGTCTTGTTAATAACAACCATTATCATCAAAGCCTTATTTTTTTTTTGTGTTTCTAAGGGAGGTAATCTATTTTGATGAAAGAATATCAAAATTAACTAAATTCATACCTTCAAGTAAGGCTAATAAATCATTTGATTGCACATGAGGAGGGACAACAACTTTTTGCAAAGCACTTTGAATCATACTGTGATAAACAGGTGATGTTTGAATTAAATCCCACAAGGAAATCTTAGTGGGAGTAGCATGAAGTTGTTCTACAAGATCATAATCCTTTCCACTATGTTGAGGTAAATGAGGTGCAAGTTAGGTAAAATAGGTTGTGGAAGTGGTATTAATGAGGGAATTTCTTGTGTTTGTCTTGGTTGATTGTTATTCCTTGTGTTATATGTATGAACGATAGTATGATAATGTTGTTGTTGTGATACATTGTTTGCATGGTTACATCAGATTAATTATCTTGCATAGTTAAAGATATGACTTGAAGGTTTTGACTTGTTTTGAGGTGGTCCTATGATAAGCATAGGTTTGTTTTGGATTTGAGGTTGTGTAGGTAGATAAATGATAAGTTGAGGTGTGATTGCATTGATTGTTCTCTTTTGTGGGGAAATTTTGTAAGCCTTAATGGATAATCTAGGTGAGATGAAGTCCTCAAGGGCTTCATATAAAATATAAAATTCATCATAAGTAAAGTGCTTAATAGGTATGCAATGCACTTGTGGAAAGAGATCTGACATGATCATATGACTATGCTTCCTCCAAGATTAATCATTCAATTTCAATTTTGGTTTATGTGTATGCATGTTAATGCTAACTAGGAATGAAAATAGGCTTACAGACTTGTTACAAGCATAGATCAGGAAATCAGACTCTAGATTTGTAGACTAACATTAGGTATGAATCTACTCCTGAAATCTAAGGCAGATTTAGTAGGACTAAGTCACTATGTCCAAATAGGGGTTTGTCTAGAATTTAAGATTTAGAGGAACTAGTAACAAGAGGTGATTGTGTAACAACATGAAAACCTAGATTTGGAATTAATTATGTTTCTATTTTGAAATATTTTAAATTTACAATGTAGTTTAACAACCGAGGGTTTTAAAAAAAAATTCAAAAAAAAGAAAAAACTAATTCATCCAAATTATGCAATGCTTCAAAAAATATAAATAGTTTTCCTATAGATTTGATAAATTCTAGCACTGAAAAGCAATAATTTTTCACAAATTTGTGACAAATTAAGGAAAATGACACCTTTATTTCAAATGGAATAACACTTTTTGCAAGAACAAGAATAATTTTTTTTAATTTTTTGACAATATTTCACACAATTTCAGATCTAAATGATACTAATAATCTTAAAATTCTAAATGATTATTGAAACTAACCCTATTGTAACCTATGATGCACTCTTAAATACAAATATTTAATTTTTTTAATGCCTTTTTATGATGTAAAAGTGTATGTCTAATTGAATAATACAAAAAAATGCAATACTAACCCTAGATCTAGAATGCACATTCAAATTTTAGAGGGCCTATAATGTTAAAATGTCGGGTTCACCAAAATGTTTTGCTGAAAAGGGATCCTAGCTCTAATACATAGAACACTAACATCAATTCTTTTTCAAGAGAAAATTAGGATGCAAATTAACAAGGTAATTATATTGAATTTAAACCATGAATGTGAGTCAATCAAGCCTAGATCTAATCATTTTGAGCCTTAGAAATTAATTGAAAATGAATTGCCTTAATTAACCTAATTAAAATATATGCCCTAATCAATAAATGAAATATTTTGATAATAGAAAGACTGTAACAGAAAATTTTGACAATGGATATGAGAAAAGAAGAGTTTTGTGCAGTTGTTTTACAAGTTTTAAGTTGATTTGGAAGGACTAAATCACCCTAGGTGACTATGTCCTTGTAGGATTTTTTTGGATCTAAAAACTTGGACCTATAACACTATGTTTTCTCTCTAATTCCTACCCTACAAATTATCATCTTCAAATATGGGCTTGTAATAAATTTGCAAAAGAGATGGTGGGGGGTGGCTATATCAGATTTTTCCTTAGTCAAACCCTTGTTTTGGTATTTCTACCTCCACAAATAGCCAAATATATGATAGATAAAAGTGTTTGTACTCTGAGACTTAAGTGAATCTAAGGTTTTGATGAGCTAAAATGAATAAAACCTTACTCAAGTGTGTTAGAAAAGGATTCCTCTATGACACATGATAGGATCTAATGAAGAGAAAGTCAAATACTCTTAGTAAATATGAAACATAATGGTACCTTGCCTTAGACTACAAGTAAAGTGAATATTGAAGATGAGAACACTTAGGAAACACATCATTAGGTTGTAGAAAATGGCCAAGAGCACTGTCTAAACCTAGAATCCATCATTCTCTTCTATTTTCATCAACCTTTAGTCATGAAATAAGACTTCATCAAATCTGAAAATAAGCTTGAAGACCCAAAAATGCAAATGTATGTGGCAGAATGTAATGATCTCTTGCTTCTTTTTCTCCAAAATTCAAATTAGCTTTCAAATGGTGAAAAGACTAGATATTTATAGGAATTTAATCTAATTTCTTGAATATTACATCTTGATAGTTGACTTTGGACATTTGAATTTCAAATAATAAAATGCTAACACTGACATATTTGAATTTAGATCCAAAATAAGGGGACTATGTCACTCTGGGTGACTATGTCCCAACCCTATTTTTTAGAAATTAAGGTGCCGGGGGAAAATTATTAAATGAGTGCTTTGTTTTTCTCTTGAATTTTTTTGGTAGCTATTTAAAATGGGCCACATAATGCATAATATAGGAAATTAGGGCTTGATTAAGGGGTGTTGAAAATGTATTAATATAAGGGTCACCAAAGTAGGTCCAAACTAAGTGTAAAAGTGTACTATATCCTAAAAGGGAGTATAATTTATGATGCAACATTAATATATAGAGAAAAGAAAATAGGGAACCACCAAGTGGTTTTTATAAACTAGTGTCCATGAAAAACATGGTCCACAACTAAAAACCATGCCCTAACATGCATTGAATAATGTAATCAAGATTGAAACCAAGCAATTATAGGATTCTCCACTCTTCCTAATGTATCTTCTAATATTGACCTTTTACTATGATCTCCTTATTCAATTCCATTATGAGAATATCCCAAGTATCTTTAGATCTTCATTTATAGTACAAAGATCTATCCTTTCTTAAAGCTTTCCACCTCTTACCTTTTCCATTTTTCTCAAGTATCACATTGTGAAACTTTAAAACTCATTTTATTATATTTTGAGGATTTTTACAATATTTAAATGTATCTTTGGAATGTTTAAATGTAGGGCTCATTGAGATCTTCAATTTTTAACAAACATTAAAATTGGAACCCTAAAAAAAGGTTTTCCCTCTAAAAGATTTTTGGAGAAAACAAAATTAGACATAGGATTGTATGTGAACAAAACACTAATTTTAACATTCTCCCACCTGATATGTACATTGCAATGATATAACATAAAACTTTAAAATGAATTATGAGAAGAGACAAGGCCCATAGCCACCTTTTACCACCTTTTACCAATAAAACTTCTCTATTCTTGTTGGTTTCTTAATAGAATTTGAAACATCATCTAAAGTTCCCACTTTTTGTGTCACAACCTTACCATTCTCAACCATGTCATAAACAAAGTTATATTGAAGATCTATATACTTGGTATGAGAATGGTTTTGGTTCCCAAATCTACAAATCTCTAAACCCTAAAAGTATGCCAAGCTTTATGTTCAAGTTTAACAATGATTTAGCCAACGAATGAAATCAACCTAGATGGTTGAAATTCACTACTCTTTAGGCTTTGCTATGCATATGAAAGTATACATTGATCACCAATAAATACACACTTTCCAAGATTAAATGGTGATGTTTGAGCAGATTAAACATTTTGAAGATTTTGTTTGATCAATAATTTTTTCAATTAAATCATCCTCATAATCCTTTTAGTTAGATCATCCTCATGTGATCAGAACTCTTCAATTAAATGAACTTTTCTCAATCTATTTCAATATGACATGAGGGTTTGAAATAGATGATTTAAATGATTAATTAATCTTATACTCCTACTCCTACTATAGAAAATCAAAATTTTATGAATAAGGTTTTGTGAAATATTTTTCTTTTTGGGTTAAATTTAATTAGTGCCTTTTTATTTTTTTGGCAATGGAGTCAAGATGTGGATGATATGTGTCCTTCTGGCTGAAATTCAAATTGTTTGGCACTTGAGATGTTTATACCTTGTATAAATGTGAAAATTTATAGTTACCAAGCTCTTGTTATTGATGCCAATGATTCTCCCTGGATTAATGTGATCTACTTAAAATAATTTAATCCTTCCTTAAAGGAACCAGTTAAATTAACCACACAAAGAAATAAAATGTGTTATGATAAATCGAATATACCCTTGATATATTGATTTAAATAACAAGGAAATATCAAACTGAAGACAAAAAGATAACATTCACCAATTTAATTCAACAAACAATTGAAACTAGAATTCAACCACCAATTATATCTTATTTTCCATTGATTTGATTCAAAAAATATTACAATATGTGTTAAAAGTCTCTCCTTTTCAAAATGATATTCTATTACTGCCTATATCTTCAAAATGTGGTCTTGGTTTGCCTTTTATAAGTAAGTAAGGGAAGCAAAAAGCTTGAAACCATTTCATTTCAAAAAACCTTTTCAATTACCTACCTCCTAACATAAACTAAAAGGTCATAATTATAGTTGTTCACAAAAAGTAATTGAAAATAAAAAATTATTAGATGTTGAAGTCCAAAGCACTTTCAAGACACCCAAAGTCTATTAGTCATCATAAGGTATTTGTGATCATCTGATCTAGGAAGGTCCTCTCTCTATTATGGTATCTCCAAGGCTCGACACTTTACTACTAATGTCAATTCATGCAAAATATTTCATAATCTATCCATATTTTGAGTTCGAATGTATGCCTTTGATCTCAGGAAATTGAATGGTCTGTGATTAGAGATGTAATCATTTTCACTGTCAATATAAATGCTTTGATCGCATGTACCATTGTACCACTCCTTCATATCAAGAGTGTTGTGGGGTAGTAGTGTGGTAGAGTTATTATTTTATTCTCCCCACTATACTACACGCCTACACTTTGCTTATTGTAGGACATTGGGTTAAAAAATGTAATATCGCCACCCCACGTGCACCACTTTGGATTCTCATGGGACAATGTGTTACCTCCAATAGTTAAGTGATCATCCATCGCTACACCATAGTGTCACTATTTACTCCTTATGGGGTTGCCTGTTTCTTTTGTTGTTAAGTGTTTCTCATCGCCACCCCATAGTGCTCATATTTGACTATCGTTGTATAGTGATAAACATTTTATATCGTCTTGTATGTCCTACCATCCTGTGCATACCTTTGTTGACTATTGTGATACTACGGTAAATGTTTATACTACTCTCTTTTCCTTTCTAGCTTGCCAAGGACCTTTAAAATTGGGTATATGCTATTGCAGGAGTGTGGTAATGGATTTTTCATGTATTTCAAGTGGGAATATTGGGGTGTATTATGGATGCATAATTTTAAATATCATTTTATTTGAAAGATTGAGCAATTTTCTAATCTTTGAAGGCTTTTAGATCTTAGATTTGGATTTTTAGTGTTAGTCAGACCTAAAATGTTATTTCTCTATTTGTAATGAGAAAGCTTAGTTAGGTGGAGAAATTTTAACATTGGAATCAAGGTGTCAGATATTAGGTTCAAGGCTAGTTCTAATGATGGAATTGGGAAAAATTTTGAGGTTCTAACAGTGGCTCTAGTTGGGGATGAATGGCTACTTAGTCATTTCAATAATCCAGAAACACTCTCTGGGATGTAGACCCTGGGTAAAGAGAATCAAAAGGGAGGCCAAACTATTGTGCATGGAAATGATTTTCCTAAGAAAATAAGTGCTTCAAGAATTGTCCATTCATTGGAAATTCCTGATCTTCACTTGCCATGTTTTGTAGGTAATATGAATTCTCCCCACACTTGTCTATAATGATAGATGGTCCCAACCATAATGCCTCAAACTTTCCATGCTTTCCTTTATCTTGATTTCTGGCATTCTACATAAGGACTATGTCATCAATTTTTAATTTTCTATCCTTGGCATTTTTATCAAATAAATACTTCATTTGAAGCTGAATTTTCTCATTTTTCCTTTGTGCTTGAGACTTGGTTTCATCTAAGTTTATCAGTTATTCCATCCTTTCTTCCATGGGTTCATGGATATCCATGTCCTCTTTTAACATGAATTTGTAAACAAGCAGAAGGTTGTGCACTGGAATTCTTGCTTGAGTTCCATATACCAATTCAAAGGGATATTTTTCAATGGGTTTCTTCACTATGATCCAATCTTCCCATAATGCTAGTATCAATTTTGAGTCCAAATCTCTCTTATTATTGTCAAGCATCCTTCTAATTATCTTGATAATACTCTTGTTTCTAGATTTGGTTTTCCCATTAGCCTGAGGGTGATAAGGGGAAACATAAGAAATCACTATGCCATAGGATTCAAAAACATTCTTAAATTCCTTAGATCTAAAGCACATCCCTTTATTTGTGATCAGTCTAACAAGGACTCCAAACCTTGTGATGATATTTTCTAGAAAGAAATTGATTACTACTTTATTTGTAGCTTTCTTTGTGGGGATTGCTTCAATACATTTGGTAAAGTAGTTAGTGGCTATAAGTATCCATCTATGTCCACCACTTGGCTTATCCATTATCTCCCCTATGAAATCAATACCCCATTGGTGAAATGGTGCTTCAATTTTTATAGGCCTTAAAGGTAAGGCTCCTTGATACTTCAATGTGCCAAAGAATTTCTGGCATGTCTTACACTTTCTTACATATTTGTGAGCATCCACAAATAACTTTGGCCAATAGTAACCAAATCTTAGTATCTTATGTGTAGTGGTCTTAGCTAAAAAGTGGCCTCCACACATGCCTTCATGCATTTATTTTAGGGATTGTTTTGCTTGTCCCTCATTTAAGCATAATAATAGGATGTCATCCCTATTCTTCAAAAATAAATCACCATTTACAAAAATATATTTTGAGGCTTGGATTTTTAGTGTTCTTTTATGATTATCATTTATATTGTCAGTGAAATTCATATGTTTGAGGTAATAGGCTATATTTCTATACCAATGTGTATTTTCAATGCTTGAAATTAGATCCTTGTATTATTCAATGTTGCAAACTTGAGCAACTTCCAAGCTGGAATCAACCATCAATTTTTCCAGACCTTGTCCTCCAACAAGTATGGTAATTTGGATATCAATGTTGAATTCTTGAATTCTATTAATCCACCTACACCTCCTTCCTATGACTTCAGTCTGCACAAATACATCTTTGGCTACTGCATTTGGCACACAAGTAATTACTTGTGCCCCTACTAGGTAAGGCTTGAATGCTTTTATTGATTTTACTAGTGCATAGGATTACTTCTCAATAGAACCATACATTAATTCAGCCCCTTTAAGTGAATGACTAAAAAATGAGACAGGTTTTTCATACCCCTCTTCATTCTTTTGCAGCATCATAGCAACAATAGTATGGTAAGATGCAAAAGACAAGATTTGGAAGGGTTTGCTAAAGTCTGGAGACTTTAATACAAGAGACTCCTTGATGGTCCTCTTTATTAACACAAATGCATTTATGGATTTAGATTTCCAATCAACTTTTGCACCTTTTTTCAATATTTTGATATAGGTTTCAAAAAAATTGGAGATGAATCTTCTGACAAAGTTAATTTGGCCAAAGAAGGATTGATGGCTTTCACTGTGTTGGGGATGGGGAACTTATCAATATACTCCACTCTCTCTAGATCAATTTTGACTCCTTCCTTGGAAACTATGTCTCCTAGTAACTTCCCTTCAGTCACTGCAAAATGACACTTTTTTGGATTCAAGGCTATCCCATATTCGAGTGCTTTAATGAATATTTTATCCAAATGTAAGCAATGATCCTCTACTCTTTTTGAATAGGTTGTTAGGTCATCCTAATAAAAAACCATTATGATGTTAATAAGATTTGAAAAAGCTACATCTATGGCCCTTTAAAAGGTAGCACTAGTGTTTGTAAGGCCAAATGGCATTCTCACATACGTATATGTCCCCCATGGTGTAGTGATGGAAAACTTATATTGTTTTGAATCTTTAACTTTGACCTAGTTATAGCCCAAGAAGTCATTCATCATGAACAAAAATTCACATCCAGTCACTCTCTAGAAAATTACCTCCATATTTGAGAGTGGGTAGTTATCCTTAAGTGATGAAACATTTAGATTACGAAAATCTACACACAACCTTATATCCCCATTCTTTTTTCTCACTGGTACTAAATTTGATACCCAATATGAATGCCTAATAGGTTTAATTACTCCACCATCCCTAAGTTTCATTAATCTTTCCTACATATTGGGTGCTAACATGGGATTTATGGGCCTCTGATTCTATCTAAAAGGTTTGGCATCTAGTTTCAAAGGAATCTCATGCTGGAACGAATCTTCTTTATAAGCTTTGAGGTCATCATATGACCATCCAAATACATTCTTATACTTCCTTAATAAGATTATGAGCATCTCATTTAATTTTGGATTGATATTTTTTCCTATGTATACTTTCTTTGGGGCAATTTTAGTCAAAGGATTATTTTCTCAAGGTCTTCTTGGTTAAGTGGTGCCTGCTTCAAGAGGGACTAGCCATTTCCATCACATACCCTTTATAGGACTACTAAACCCTTTGCAAATTTGTTCATTCTTAGCTGTACTACTTCTTGACCAAAGACAATATCCTTACTGTCTACCTTTTCCACAAATGCATTAAAGTCTATCTTTTGGGCTTCATACTGATCAATACATTGAAGAAACCTTATCAGATCATCATCATCATTGAACACCTACCAATTATAGATGTTATCAGGGATAAATGACCTAGTTTTGAATTCCACCTTTGAAATGCCTGCTAATGTGACATCATCTCTCTTTAAGGCCAACTTTGCAAGGAAGTCTTCCATTTGATTCTTTGACCTTTCTATCCATTCAATGGAGAATGCATCAAAAAGTTGCACAGTGTCCCACATAGAATGTTTGTACTGTTTTAGTATTTTATTCTTTGAAGCATACCTAGCCCTAACTTGTGAGAAAAATAGCTCAAAATATCCATATACTAATAGTATTTTGATCCCATGTCTAGTAGAAATATTTAGACCTAACAATAGTGCCTCATATTCTGCTATATTGCTAGTGCATTCAAAGGATAACAAAAATGAGTATTTGAATGTATTACCACTAGGGGAAATAAAGATCATGACTTCCCCATTGACTTATTTACTACAAGCACCATCAAATTACATCTACCAGATGCCATATTCACCTCTTTGAGCTATATTAACAATTGGATCACTATCTTACAGTTGAGGTTGTGATTGTTCAATTCTAAAATTTCCCAAATCCACATCACAAAAGTAATTCATCAGATTAGGATCAATGTGTTCCACTACTTTCTCTAACCACGGTTCTCCATATAATTTAACTTATTTCCCATTAATAATTATGGTTTCATATGATAGGTCCAATTGTACATTTCCCTCTACTACAACAATCCTTTGACTTGATAGTAACATGCCATAATAAGGCGAAGTGTCAACCACAGTAATAACAGTCCTATATGTTGCTTCAAGATATGTGGCCAATTTTAATTCCACATCCCACATTACACCAATAACATGGAAAAAATTGTATCCATGACATAACATTTCCCATAGGTAGTATCAACCCATAAGCCCAACTCTTTCATAACTACCATGGGCATAATATTGATTATTGCCCCTGAATCAATCATGTAGTTTTATACCAATTTATTGTTTATCAGAAAGGTGGTGTAAAAAGGATCTATATGAGATGGATTTTATGTTAAAGTGGTTCCCAAGTATACCTCAGGAGTTTTCAAGGTTTCTTCTTTGACATTATTAACTTGTGTCTCATTAGAATTATTTCGATTTGACCTCCATGCTTGTTTGACACATTTGAAATTATCTTCATGGCATTATTTCTATATTCATCTATTTTCATCATTTCTAATGATATTACTAACATCTTAACTTAGGACAAGGCTTGTGCCACGTCAAAAGGTGTTTTTATTTCCACTTTACCTATTTCTACCTTAGTAGGTATTTTCTCTACATGTTGTTTATGATTATTTCCCACTTTGTTTTTTTCACTATGTGTTGTTTCCTTTGGCACATGTCTTCGAACTGTCTCTTGGGGCTTCTTCTTTTCTTCATTATGTTGATTTTCTATGGTGATCCTATTATAATTTTGTTGATCTTTCAAAAACAGACCCCCATGTGTCCCTTGATCAGGATTTATAGTTTTGTTTCTAAGATTGTAATCTCTCTTGGCTTGTGCCACAATAGCAACTGTACGTGCCTTCATCTCTTGCTTAGTAGGTCTTTTAAGCTATATCCGGTTTGATTGTTGCCTGGTATTATTAATTTGAGATGCTCCCATATCACCATCTTCTTGATTTGAGAATACTTCTTGTTGGCTCATGTGAACATTGTACTTTGGATTGATTGTATCATACTCAAACCCGTCTTCCTCTACAGATGAATAATTTATATATGCCCCATGAGGCCTAGCTACCAAAATTTTTATAGTGTGATCATTTCTTTCTTGTTCAAATATCCCTTCATCTTCTTGGATTGATTGTGCCACTATGCAATATTTAGGAGAATGAGAGAGATTGAAAGGTATACACCATGGAGTGTTCTCTACCATATTTGTCCCATTCCTCTTTAATGGATCAAGAGTGCCTTTACTTGTATTTTTATTTTGGTCATTATTGATTGGCCTTCCATCCTTCCATTTTTTTCTATAAGGCATATCAAGTAACCTTGGCCTATAATTTATATGGTGTTTTGATTGCTTATGTTGACGGGTATTAGGGATTTACACTATTCTAACATCATCCCTTCTACCTATCTTCCTCAAAGATTTTATATTATTTTCTATGTTTAAAGTAGCCCCGAATCCTTTGATTAGGACAAGAGGATTCCTTGTTCTAAGCTCATAACTAGTATTTGGATCAAATGCATTTAAATAGAAAACTAAGCACAAAGGATCGGTTGACTTTAGGTGAGGTGGAATCCTATTAAATAGTTTCATAAATCTTGTACTAAAGTATGCAACTGATTCATTATAGTTGTTTTGAATATTTGTTAGTTCATGCAAGGAAAATTTTGGATCAGAATGGTCTCCATATTGCTCCTTAGAGATTCTCTTGAATTCATCCTAGGAGCTAATTGAGGCATCAAGTAGGTTTTTGTACCAATCCCTGGAATCTCCAATTAGTTATTGTATAAACAACTTCATGTAGATATATTCATGTTGTATGTCAAAACCATCCATGACTATTTAAAAGACCCTAATGTGATCCTCTCTTGATATAGCATGATTCCCAAAGAATTTTGGGACTACATTTCTAACATCATTATCAATTGGATCTGGATACCCTTGAACTCCAAAAAAGTCTAGTTGCCTAAATTTATCTATGTTCATGGGTCCCCTTACAAATGGGTTTTGGTTTGGCTAGTAGTGTCGACGTTGATGCCCCTATTGGTATTGGTAATTATACATGCCCTGTTGTACATTTTGGTTAGGAACTCCCTACTGGTGTATATTTATTTATATATTTTGGTTAGGGATTTGATGTGGAGAATGCCGAGTATGTTGGTTGTGATTTTTATATCTTATTCCTCCTTGACTAGGTGGTACTAGATAAGAATTATTCATGGAATTATTTGGTGGGTTTGAGACTTGCATTGCAAGAACATTCTACTACACATGAGTAGAACTTCTTGTATTCCCTGAATTCCCAACTATGTTGTGATGTGCCTTTGGGATCTTAGGACCACTTATGTTCTGATTACATGCAGGTCTATTCTGTCATATTGGAAATTATTTGGTTGATTAATTGGAGAATATTTTGAGCCAATTCTTACTCTTGTTTGATCAATTAAAGCCTCTTAATTTGTTATGAAATTTGTTCAACCCTTTGTTCCAACTCTTGAAAATTTGGTTCTCTCATTGTAGTAGGACCACCATAAGTATATGTGAAGAGTATCATAGGTGGTACATGTTCCATGAGTCCATGTTGGGAGTTCTTAGCATATGGTTGATTCATTCTCTCCTCGTGATCTCTTTTAGCATCAGCCTGCCTCACTTCTTCATCTGCACGAGCATAAAACTCATTCATATTTTGAGGATTGGACTTAAAAGAGACAATAGTTTTATACAAGTTGTTTTGTTCAGAAGGGTTGTGGGGGTCCCTTGGTTGGAATTTTTCATTGTTGTGAAATTATGATCCATGAAAATGAATTATATACTATGAAATATTGTTATGATGTATTCCATTGATCATTGTGTGTATTTTTCTACTATTCTATGACTTCATGTGGTTTTTATGTGGCTCCCTCTTTATTATTAGTGGCTCTTGAAGTGGGAGATGACCATGAACCTTATTGCTTTATCAATTTTTTACTATCTTTCTTTGGGATTTCCTTATGCAAGGATCTTCTACCTTCCATCTTGGGGAAATTGTAATGCTTTGATGTTTGAAATCTAATCTCTTTGATATTATGTTCAATTGACCACTCATACACAAGTTCTTAGATATTTTTTACTAGAGTCAACATCTCTCGTAGAGAGGAATAAGTTTTAATTTTTGGGCCTTTTCACTAGTAGAGTTATATCTTCTCCACCACCACCACAATAAAAAAAAATTCCAACACTCTTCAACTTTCAACTCTTCCCAATGGTAGTTACTTCCCTAGTAGAGTCTCCAATTTATTGGTTGTGTGACTCAGATGAGGAGTGTAAATTACAAAATGATGAATCCCTTATTGTAGATCAACCTCAAAAATTCATTGAACCTTCAACTGGATAAGTTGGAACCAAATTTATGTTAGGTTATGTCCCTAGTGGAGTCACTAATCTATTGGTTCCCAAATTTGCAGATTACTAAACTCTAAAAGCATACCAAGATTAATTTTCAAGTTTAACAATGATTTGGCCAAAGGACATAATCAATCAAGATGGTTGAAATTCCCTACTCTTTAGGCTCTACTATACCTAGGTGGGTATACCTTTATAACCAATAAATATACACTCTCCAAGATTAAATGGTGATGTTTGAGCAGATTAAACCTTTTGAAGATTTTGTGTGATCAATAATTTTTTCAATTAAATCATCCTCATAATCCTTTTAGTTAGATCATCCTCATGTGATCACAACTCTTCAATTAAATGACATTTTCTCCATATATTTCAATATGGCATGAGGGTTTGAAATAGATGATTTAAATGTTGAACTAATCTTCTACTCCTACTCCTACTACAAAAATCAAAACATTATGAATAAGATTTTGTGAAATATTTTTCTTTTTGGGTTAAATTTCATTATTTCCTTTCATTTTTTGGGCAATGGAGTCAAGATGTGGATGATATGTGTCCTCCTTCTGGCTGAAATTTGAATTGTTTGGCACTTGAGATGTTTATACCTTGTATAAATGTGCAAAGTTGTAGTTACTAGGCTTTTGTTATTGATTCCAATGATTCTCCCCATATTACTATGATCTACTTAAAATAATTTAATCCTTCCTTGATGGAACTAGTTGAATCAACCACACAAAGAAATCAAATATACCCTTGATATATTGATTTAAATAACAAGGAAAGATCAAACTAGAGACAACAAGATAAAATTCGTCAATTTACTTCAACAAACAATTGAAACCAGAATTCAACCACCAATTATATCTTATTTTCCATTGATTTTCTTCAAAAGATATTACAATATGTATTAGAAGTCTCTCCTTTTCAAAATGATATTTTATTACTACCTATATCTTCAAAATACAGTCTTGGTTTCCCTTTTATAAGTAAACAAGGGAAGAAACAAGCTTCAAACCATTCCATTTCGAAACACCTTTTCAATTACCTACCTCCTAACAAACTAAAATGTATTAATTATAGTTGTTCAAAAAAAAAAAAAAATAGAAATTATTAGATGTTGAAGTCCAAAGTGCTTTCAAGATGCCCAAAGTTTGTTAGTCATCATAAGGTACCACTGATCATCCAATCTAGAAAGGTCCTGTCTCCATGATGGTATCTCCAAGGCTCAACACTTCACTATTAATGTCAATTCATGCAAAATATTTCATAATTTGTCCATATTTTGAGTTTAAATGTATGCCTTTGATCTTGGGGAATTGAACGGCCCATGATTAGAGATGTAATCATTGCCACTATCAATATAAATTATTTGAAAACTTGTACCATAGTACCACTCCATCATATCAAGACCGTTGCGGGGTAGCAGTGTGGTAGAGTTATCATTTTATTCTCCCCACTATACCACATGCCTCCACTATGCTTGTTGTGGGACAATGGGTTAAAAAAATTGGTATTTCCACCCGCACACACCCCTTTGGACCCTCATGGGACAATGGGTTACCTCCAATGGTTAAGTGATTATCCACCTCTATAGTGCAGTTTCACTAGTTTAATACTTGTGGAGTTGTGCGTTGCTTTTGTTGTTAAGTGTTTCTCACCACCACCTCGTAGTGTTAACATTTGACTATTGCAGTATAGCGGTAAAATTTTTATATCATATTGTATGTCTCACCATATCACACATACCATTTTTGACTACTACAGTATTGTGGTAAAGGTTTATACTACTCTCTTTGCCCCACCAACCCACCATGGACCTTTAGAATTGGGTATCTGATATTGAAGGAGTGTGGTAATGGAATTTTCATGTATTTCAGGTGGTAATATAGGGGTATATTATGGATGCAACATTTTAAATATCATTTTATTTGAAAGATTGAACAATTTTCTAATCTTTAAAATGTTTTAGATCTTAGTTTGTGCTTTTCAATGTCACTTGGACCTAAAAGGTTATTTCTCTATTTGTAATGAGAAAGCTTAGGTGGAAAAATTTAACATAGGAATAAAGGATTCATTTATTAGGTTCAAGGCTAGTTCTCATGATGGAATTGGTAAAATTTTGGAGGTTCTAACAAATGGTACATGAGGTTCTTCAAAAAATAGATAACACTTTGATTATCATATATGATTCTCACAACCTTATAATTGAAATAAATACTTAAGAAAAACCTTTATAACCATAGATATTTTTGGCTACTAGTTCACCCTTGAGGATGATCCTCATTCTCAATGTGTGTGGTCATGGATTATCATTCTCTTCAACTATCAATATCCAATTTTATAAATCTTTTTTTACAGCGGTCATTTAGTTCAAATAGTTAAGTCGAAAGTTCCCAAAATCTTGAGGTTGTATAATATTTTCCTTCTCTTTTGGTGCTTTGAATAAATGACCTTTTTGATTTAGATCCAAAATAATATCAATGAACCATGCAATATCTAAGAGTTGTCATCTTGACACAAATCAAATGATATGATATTTTTCAAGCATAACTATGGTGGGATTTTAAAGATTTTGATTTTGTAAAGTGTGATAAGAGGTAGGTCTGATAGAAACTATGTGTCATATTTTTACAACTCCAAATTATTGATAGTCCCAAAAACAAAATATATAGTGCTATTTGTATATCATTGTCCACATTGACATGGTGGTTCCTCATTAAAAATAATATAATATAAAAATAAAATCAAAGTAAATTACTTGGATCCATCAGATGAAGAACAAAATCAATGACTTCACAACTCTATATGGTTGTTAGTATGAAAATGATTAAATTTTTCATAATTAGCTTCAATAATCGATCAAAGAAGTGTAGTGACCCCACTAGAGGAAGAAATAGTGCAAAAAATAAGGCCCCAAAAACCATAGATCACCTCCATGCTCTTAGTTATAACTTCTAGTCTTGATAATATTCATTGCACCATTAGACGAAAGGCTCTAGTGCTAGAGCCAAATTGGACACATAGAATCAATTTGTTTCTATTAATTGATAAATAAATTGTTACCTCAAATAATGCATGTCAAATATAATATTCTTTCTCTCCATATTGTATTATTTATTTGGTGCCAAAAATTAAATGATAATTATTATTTAAAATTATGAAACACCATTTTTTTGTACTAAAGGTGAAGCTTCTTCCTTAAGGATTGATACATATAATTTTATTCATTTGATAAAGGGAGTAGTAGAGGGAGAGTAGGGAGTTTTTTAATATTTTTCATAAAAGATACATAACTAAATCTTTAGACCTCTAATATTTTCTTTGATTTGATTTTTGGTTTGAATGCATGCTTGAGACTATGCCTATTGGATTTTTATATGTTAGCTAGAATGATGAATGAATGAAGGAAATTCATTGTGTCCATTATATTTTATAATCTTGATTATTATTTCTCCCCTAATTTATATTTGTAGATTTCTTTCATATGTTGGGACATGATCATGTTCATTTTTACTCTTTATTGATTCAATGTTGAGAAACCCCATGAATGTGGAATTAATGGCCATATTCTCCTTTTTTTTTAGAATGACGAGTTTATTGTAGAACCGTCCATTCTTAAGACTTTCTCTTCAATATTTACATGCAATTACATGATTAGTATAAAATTCCCTACCATGTATACTATTAGAATTCAATAATCTTAACACACTACCTTTTTATCATAGTCTTGTTTTCATTTTTCCTTTTTCCCTTTCCATCCCAAAACTAAAATAAATTAGAGAATCAAATGTGAAGAGTTTAATTCTAAAATATTGGAGGTTGTTTCAAAGATCACATCCTACATCTCCAAAAATTCCTTATTTTGGCATAGACTTACTCATGTTAGTGAAAATTCTTTGATTAACAATTTTTTTAGCACCCCTAGTGAGATAAATAACAACTAGTGCAATCAAGAGAGGTTTGTAGATTTCCCATTGTGGGAATCCCTATTTTATGAGGAAAAAGGCCTATAACTAGACATTTTTAAGCCAAATCTCCCTATCTCCTAGCTCCACATCTAGCTATTGCTCTGAGGATAAGATTTGTGAATTTAAGTCCCTTATCACCTTTATACCCTCCAATGGAAAACCCACGAGCTCAAAGGAATTTCATGAATTAGAATAGTGTTGACCCTTTGATTTTTCCAACTTACCTAGTTGCATGGGGCCCATTCCTACAAATATCATCAAATACTTACCAAAGTTCATAAAATATTTTAGAACTCTCTGGAACATCTACAAGATTTCATAGATATATACACTTTGCATTATATCACCTAACATTACATTGGGGTTCCTTATTCCTTATTTTAAGAGAAAATAATTATAGTATAGATCTATAGCTCCATATTTCATAGACATGCGATCAATTGGAGATGATTTATTTTAAGGATTAAAGGAAAAGAGAAACAAGTACTTATTGTTGTAGTAGTTCATCACCATGAAGAGAGCTCCACAAGAGGAAATTATAAACTTTAATACTAGGTTCTATAAAAATTGTAAGAGAATTCCCATTTTGGCCCACCCTCTAGCGGGCATGGCCTTTATTTTGTGTTTTTATTAATTACATTGTATAAAATTCTACCAAATACCATGTGGGACATAATTCTTGGATAAAATAATCTAGTAGAAGATGCCAATTTATTTTCATGTAATAAATTGAACAAACCCAAGGATTTAACCAAAGGGAAACATGCAGAAAAAAGGTGGTTGAACAAAGACAAGTAGCTAAGGAAGGCTTGAAATACTAGTACTTAAGGGATATGAATTATATAAGTCAAAAAATTAGTTTGATCTCTTCAATATATGGAATGTCCTGATAATAACAAATAGAAACAATCTAAGAACATACACTATTTTATTAGGTCAAAGAAGAAGGTGAAATATTTTATAATGATAGAATTGTATCAAAATAGCCTTAGGTGTAGTTTGAATACTTCATAAGAGAAAAACTAGATAATATTAAAGAATAAAGGCCCTAAAAATTGTACCTTGAACCTATAACCAACCAATTGTGAGTATTTTATATAAGGCTTAATAGAAACCTAAAGTTGTAGGCACAAGTCATCAACCTTAGAATACAAATGTACAACTAGTTTCCCCAAAAAATATTACTATTAAGAAGCTAAGATACCAAGCTAAGAGAGGATATGTTGGTAAGATTCAAGTTCTATGCCCACTCAACATAATTTAATATCCAAAAATCTGGTTCAAAATTGTTTCTACAAGAGGTGTTTCTCATATCAAGATAAAGAATCCTACTTTGAGAAGCTCTAAAAGTACAAGAAGAGTCAATTAAGAAGGTCACTCTAGCTATATATAGTGCAACTCATCAAAATATAATAATAACCAATATGTTAGCTACATTTTTCAACACAACCAATGAGGTTAGGAAAAAATCCAATACCATTTTATTTAACACTCATTACTAGTAAAAAGTTATTATATAATGATATGATAGGATTTGACACAATTATAATTATGATGCCTAATAAAATAGTTGATGCACTATGTTGGTAAATGAATTGGCACTTGAAATGATATTTGACTTGACAATGGAAACTGGCAATAATGCTCCAACAATTGGAGAGATTTCTTGTGAAAAAATAATATTCCTCTACGTTTGAGAGGGGTAGCTACCTCGTATGATAGGGGTGTTTGGGTTTTTATGTATTTTTAACCTAAAAGTACAAAAAGGTGAAAAACTAAATAAAGTTTAATAATATAAACCCTAGTGAAAGACATACAAATACCAACTAGGATCTCATAGGACATGATGAATTACAAGGTATTTTACCATGAAATATGTTTTTATGTGCATTGACAATGAAAGAAAGATGACAAACCTTAACATACAAAGAGATAGGCTGCTTCAACACATTTAAACTAAGATACCAAGATATGAACATTTTTCATTACATAAATTTCATAGATTACCAATGGTTTTCACAATCATATAAAAGGATTAATAATTCAACATAAAAAAAATTGGTAATATTATCATAGTAACACATCCAAAACATACGAACCAAAAGATTTCTTCATTATCTTTGTGAAATTATACAATTTAAAAAACCTATATATAAAAAGTGTCAAGCCAAAAGTAGATGAAATTTATCCAAATGTTTGCCCTTTGTAAGAAGTCTCTCGAGAATATCCCTGTTGAAGGAATTTGAACCAACTTACACTAATTTTAAAATTTAATTATTTTTATGAATTTCACCACTTTTCACCATTGCACCTAAGGATTGAATTATGGATGATGAGTTATTTTACTTAAAACTAGTGGATGACTTACATGTAAGGACAATATGAGTGTTTGTGACTAGGAGAAACTCAAGATAAGCATTTTGAGGCAAAAAGTTTAAAATTTGATGAGTTTAAAAATGGGGCTAATAGCTAGCTCTAAATGGGGACAAGGATTCTAAGAGACACAACAAGAACCCATAATATTTGTAAATATTAGTGTGTTATCCATAGAGAAATAGAGTCACAAGAGAAAACAACATAAGAGACTATTTGGAGAGATTGAGACAAGCCAAAAATGGGACGATCACAATAAAAACCTTTACCTAAAATATGTACATGGTAGGTACCCCTAACTTAGGTTGCTCCAATATGGTTATACAAATCCATTAATTGGATGAGATAAATAGGCACCAGTACAAAAAAGAGATGTATACTGAAACATACAAGATGTGAAGGATTTTTGAACAAAGCACCAAACAACAATTTTTCGTTGTAAATATCTAATCTCTCTTGAATTAGATTGGTACTACCTTGTGTAGTGTTGGTCATGTGTTTTGACATCATGATGAGCATACAATATTTCTCTATTTGAAGGTCCTTTTGATGATTTGGATTGGAATAAATTAACCCACAAGTCATACAAATTTCATATAATTTTTGATGTGAAGAAACTTGTGCAAATGCAAATATTGCATCTTGTTTCTGAATATCAACTTCCAATAGCATAGGATAATATTTAATAATAATTTCTTCTTCTTTTGTCATGATAATTTTAGATAATAATTTATCCATGGAATATGAAAGTGAAGAAGAAGAAATCACATTTATATCTAGGATTATCTGAAGAAATGCATTCATCCAAAAACTGGTAGACACCTTCACTGCAAAGGAAATCATCATCCAAAGCTTCAAAGAACCAACTCAAGATATGGAAATTATGAGAGTGCAACTCATCACTAACTTTGTTGGATTCCTTCATTAAATTTCCCATTACCTCATTCCTTTCTTTGTTTTTATGCAATTCATATGATGAATCAAAGGATTGAAATGAAGCTTTAGGATCCTATAAAGAGACATCTTCAAAATGAAAAGATTCAAAAGTTGGGAAATTTATCATCTTTGTTATCAAAATTTTATTTTCATAATCTTCACCAAGAAACTTGAATGTTTCATATTCAGGTTGTATGTATGACAAAGAATGAGGTTTTTATGATTTATCATCTTCCACTTGAAGTTGATCTTTAACTTCAATATCAACTACATAACTAATCAAATGTTCATCAATATTCTCAAAGTTTAAGGCCTCCATTTTTCAAGAAAAAAAACTAATTTGTGAAGGTTCACTTTGTTGCACAGTCTAGATAGTTGAGAGGGGGGGTGAATCAATTATCCAAAAAACCTTTTCTTTCTTTACTTAATTTGGAGCAATCATAAACCATTCATATATTAATTAAAACAAACATGAACATGCAAGCACCAAACAACATCATGCACAATGAACACCAAAAATTGTGTGGAAACCCAAGATGGGAAAAACCATGGAGAATTCTAATTATCAATTATAAAACACCGGTTAAGGTGACACCAGTTAAGGTTATTTTTATAGGGGCTCACTACCAAAATGATCACTATAGGTAAGGCTCACTACCGGATGGTTCACTGTCAATGCGCTCACTACCCAAGATACAAAAACCAATGATTACAAAAATTTAAAAAACATGAACTGATGAAGTTGCATCTACATATGCATGAATTCATTTCTGGTTAAGAGAAAAACATCTGATTGTAGTAGATCCAGTTAAGAATCTTCTGCCAACCTTCCTTCCACTACTTCAGAAAAATATATTGCTTCTACTTAGCACTTACCTTCACTTCCTTCTCTGATCCTTATCGCACAATCCTTCGCACCTTTATCACTATTCGCACATTCCACACTTCATGCATTCAGATGCCTTTTATATGTTCCACATGTTGGATGTTTCTGATATGTGGTTGTCATTGATGTCAACACTATTGACATTAATGCATTAGAGGCTATAAATGTCGAGGATATTGAGAAAATTGTAATAAAATAAGTTGCAGGTTATCAATGGTGAAGTGAAGTTTAGTATGTTGGCTAGCTCAATATATTGATGATCAGAGGTTGTGGATTAAAGGTTTTTTTTTTAGTATATCTAGTTTATCCATATTAAGTTTCAGAGATCTACATGAAGATTTGATCGAGTTATGAGTATTTGTGTTATGACAATTTTTTGTTGCTCCAGTTGGTGTTCCTGAAAGAGGGTGATGTAATTCTAGTAACTTTAGTTGTTGTGGATGCTTCTCTAGTGATTCATGATGCTTGTGGATGTTTTCTAGATCATACTCTATCTATCTTGTATGTCCACATTGATCATTGTGCTCGCGATTGGTGATTTTCTTTTGCATGTTCATGTTTTTCATGTTCATGGCCGACAGGGTGATTGTAGCATGTTGTGGATATTTGAGGAATAATTATTGAAGATGTTTCATGTTCGAGGATGTTGTTTTGGGTCCTCACTATGTTGTGGCCGACATTGGTTGATTCACATTGATAATCATTTATGTTTTTGGCTGAACGTTTGTATTCATTTTATATTGTATTGAAGCCAACATGTAGATGATGTTATTCTTGGTTGTGGATATATATGAGTGATTGTTTACATCATTTGTGAGATGTGATACATGCAAGATGTGTGAAGTGTGAGTGATATGTGTGAATAAATTTCAGATCTTTCGAAGGGAAAAGAAAAGTGTGAAGAAGAGTGAGCAGAAGAAAGAGTTTTCATGTGCTTAATCAAAGCTATAATTAGGCAATAGTAGATGCTATCTTCTTAGTTCAAAATCTTTTAGATAGATTTAATCTAAATGTGATTGTAAGACAATGTGTCTTCCTTTGGGTAGTAAGTCTATTTGTAATTGAGTAGTGAGCTCTAGGCAGTGTGCCTGAATGCATGTGCATTCCCTATTTACTATACTTTTATCAGAGTATAAACTTGTGGATTAACCTCCAACGTGGTTTTTCCCCTAACAGGGTTTCCACACAAAAATCTTGGTGTTATGTGTGTTTTTGATGTGGTGATGGTATTTTCTTTCATGTTTAATTATAAAATTTGAGAATAAGTTTAATAAGTATAATTTTTATGACAACTGATTCACCCCCCTCTCAGTTGTTTTCCCTTGTGTTTCCAACAATTTGTATCAAAGTAGGTTCCTTGGAAGAAGTTTAACAGCTTGAGGTGGTCCACGATGGTGACATATAATAAGGATAGTCTGAGATTTGATGGAACTAATTATTCTCTATGGAAGACTCGAATGGAGTTTCATTTGAGATGCATTGGTGAACCTTATTGGAACATTACAAAGAATAGATATATCATCCCACAGAATGGTCCTTCTACTATAGGTGAAATCAAAGATGTCGAGTATAATATTAGGGCCAAGGAAGCATTGTTGAGTGCTCTGACTGATTCTGAGATGATAAATTTACTAGATCTGAAGACTGCTTATGAGATCTAGAAAAAGTTGGAAACTTCGTATGAAGGTGATGCTCATGTGAATATTTCTAAGCTATAGAGTCTAAAAGGGAAATATGAAACATTGAAAATGGGTGAAGATGAGAACATCACTGCTTTTATGTAGAGAGTGAATAAACTTGTGTGTAATATCATATGTGCTAGTGGAACATTGGAAGAATCAGAGATTGTTGCTAAAGTGCTCAAATCTTTGCCTACTACATACAAACACAAAGTTTCTGCTATTGAGGAGATCTGGACTATGACAAATGTAACTAGAGACATGTTGATTGGTAAGCTTGCTGCTTTTGAGTTAAGTGAGTTTGGTGATGCTTTTCCTAAGATAGAATCTGCATTCAAAACTACTACCTCCAAAAAAGATAAGAAGAGGTATGATCCGAGAGAAAGTTCCTCTAGAAACTTGTCCAAGTATGAACAGTAAATGAGAGAGATTGAAGAAGAAGAGAGAAAACTAGATGAGCTCAAAGCACTTCTTGTCAAGAGGGTAGCCAAAGGAGAAGGTAAGTACAAAGTTAAATTGCCTCTTAAATATTTTTCATGCAATAAGATAGGTCATTTTTCCTCAAGGTGTCCAGAAAGAGTTCCTAAGCCAAGACCTAACAAGCCTAGATTTCAAAGAAAGTGGTATTGTGTTGTTGATGAAGGTGTGATAGATGATGAATCTAATAAAGGAAATGTAAGTGAGGATGAGTTTTTATTTATTTCTATCAAGGAAATTAATCGTGTACCTACTGAATCTACTAGTTGTATGAATGTGGAGAAATCTCTAGCTCCCAGAGTTAAAGAAAAAGATGAATGGGTGATTGATAGTGGATGCTCTCATCACATGATAGGCGATAAAAGTAAATTTGTGAGTCTTGAAAAATATGATGGTGGTGTTGTAATATTTGGTGATGATAAATTTGGTGTAATCCGTGTCAGAGGATCCATTTATTTTGATGGTAAGCATAATACTGATGATGTTTTATATGTGAAAGGTTTGAAGCATTATATTTTAAGTGTTGGACATATGGTTGACAAAGGATACAATCTTCAATTGAAGGATAGAAAATGTAGTATATTGGGAAGTTTTGGAAATATGATTGCATCAAGTACAAAAACAAAAGGTAATATTGTTCACCTAAGTTCTGCTAGTAAAAGTTGTCTGATTTCTCAAGTTGATGAAAGTTGGTTGTGGCATAGGAGATTATGTCTTGTAAAATTTGAAAATATTATCAAGATAGGTTCTACTCAGGCTGTGAGAGATCTTCCTAAGTTGGTAAAGCCTACTAATACTATATGCAAGGAATGTCAGTTAGGGAAGAAAACTAGAGTTTCATTTCAGAGAAAACAACATTGTTCAAATGAAGTACTGGAGCTTGTGCATACTAATCTATGCGGTCCTTCTAGAGTCAGAAGTTTAAAAGGAGACATGTATTTCATGTTACTCATTGATGATTATTCTAGATTGATGTGGGTTGCTTTCATAAGGGAAAAATCTAAAGCTCTAGATAAATTCAATATTTTTAAGGCTAAGGTTGAGATAGAGACAGGTCTAAATATTAAATGCCTGAGATCAAATAGAGGTGGTGAATTCATTTCTGGTGAGTTTAATTCCTTTTGGGAAGAACATGGGATAAAGAGCTAATTATTTTCCCCGTGGACCCCTCAGCAAAATGGAGTTGTGGAAAGGAAGAACATGATAGTTCTAGATGCTACTAGGACTGTGATGCTAGAAGGAAGTGTCCCACATATCTATTGGAGAGAAGCTATGAGTACTGTTGTTTATACTCTCAATCGGGTATATGTCAAAGGTGATACCGGTAAGACCCTTATGAGCTATGGTTTGGTCATAAGCCTATTGTTAGATACTTCAATTTTTTTGGGAGTAAATGCCATATCAAAAGAGATGAAGATATAGGAAATTTTGATGCTAGGAGTGACAAAGAAATATTTCTTAGTTACTCTACTTAAAGTAAAGCCTACCCATTCTTCAATAAGACATTGAGGAAAGTAGATAAAAGTGAAAATTTCAAGGTTGATGAAGACATTGTTAGACTATCCAGAACCTGTGGATATGATTTAGATGATCAAAATGCCAGTTCACTTCAGACTCAAAATCAAGTGTAGATCATTTCAATGAATCAAAAAATCCAAGAGGAAGGAACTAGTGAAAGTACAGAAGAGAGATCACATGAACCCTAAGTTCAAGAACATCCTAAGACTCCAAGGTATGTAATATTGAATCATTCAGAAGATCATATTATATGTGATAAGAACAAAGGTGTTAAAATTAGGAGAAAAATTGTAGAAGAATATTGTTTGATATCAAAGATTGACCCAAATAGTGTAAATAAAGCATGCAAAGATGGACATTGGATGGAAGCAATGAAGGAAGAGCTACTACAAATTGAGAAGAATGATACATGGATTCTTGTTCCTAGACCTAAGGAAAAAAATGTAATTGGAACCAGATGGGTCTTTTAAAGCAAGACTGGTGTGTAACCGATACTCTTAGATGAAATGAATTGACTTTGAATAAACTTTTGAACTTGTTGCTAGGATTGAAGCTGTGAGAGTATTTCTTGCTCATGCTACTTACAAAAACTTCAAGGTTTATTAGATGGATGTCAAGTCAACATTTCTAAATGGTGAATTGGAAGAAGAAGTGTGTATTGAGCAACCTGATTGATTTCAATTGACTGATGAGGGAGATATGGTTTGTTGGTTGAAGAAAGCATTGTATGGAATTAAGCAAGCCCAAAGAGCATGGTATGCTAGATTGGATATGTATTTGTTGAAGCTTGGATTCAAAATAGGTACTACATATAGTAATTTGTATTTCAAGATTGATCATGATAAAGATTTGATTGTTTAGGTATTTGTTGATGATATCATTTTTGGAGGAGATGATAGTTTTTGCATGAAGTTTAATGATGAGATGCAAAGTGAGTTTGAGATTTCCATGATTGGAGAAATTAAATTCTTTTTGGGATTGCAAATTACTTAGTTAGATAAAGGGATTTTTATATCTTAGTCCAAGTATGTGAAAGAATTGCTAAAGAAGTTTGGTATTGAAGATTCAAAGCTAGTTGGTACACCCATGGTGACAAGATGTAAGCTGACACAAAATGATGATTCTCCTAAGAAAAATTAGACTAGATAAAAATCCATGATTGGTGGATTGTTGTATTTGACTCAAACTAGACCTGATATCATGAATTTTGTATACATTGTTGCAAGATTTTAAGCTGATCCAAAGGAATCTCATGTGACTGCTATGAAGAGGATTTTTAGGTACTTGAAAGGGATGATTGATTTTGGCCTATGGTATCCTAAAGAAGATGATTTTACTTTGAGTGCTTTTACTGATGTTGATTGGGTAGGAGATGTGAATGATAGAAAGAGTACTAGTGGTGGTGCATTTTTCTTGGGAAAGAAGTTGATTTCATGGTTCAGTTAGAATCAGAATGCCATTTATTTATCTATTGTAGAGGCAGAATACATTGTTACTGCTAATAATTGTACTCAAGTATTATGGATGAAGTAGATGTTGAAAGATATCAGAGTTTTGTATGATGAACCGATTTCTATATTTTGTGATAATTCAAGTGCAATTAACATTTTTTTAAATGTGGTGTTGCATTCAAAAACCAAGCATATATCTATCAAGTTTCACTTTTTGAGTGAGAAAGAAGTGAGATTGGAGTATGTTCCTACTAAGGAATAGATTGCAAATATCTTTACCAAGCCCTTGTCTAAGAATACTTTTGAGTATCTCAGAGGGAAGCTAGGGGTGATTACCCCTGCTAATTAGAACTAAGGTGCATTGACTTGCATCAGTCTATGTATTTCATAGTCATATCTTGATCTGGATTGATGTTGTGGTGGTTGCTACTCAGGGGGAGTAGTCAGATGTTCAAAAATGTGCTTTAAAGCTTGTGTGGAGAAAGATACACATTATATTTGTCATTGATGTCAAAGGGGGAGAAGATTCATGTGAAAAACTATGAATTATCTAGGGAGAAGAGTCAAAATCTAAGGGGGAGAAAGTGTTAAGAGAAATTTGTGTTGATGGTGTTTGTCACATCATATGTTTCCATCAATGCCAAAGGGGGAGATTGTTGGATTTTCTTGATATGTGGTTGTCATTGATGTCAACACTATTCGCATTAATGCATTTGAGGTTGTATATGTTGAGGATATTGAGAAAATTGTAATAAAATAAGTTGTAGGTTGTCAATGGTAAAGTGAAGTTCAATATGTTGGCTAGCTTAGTATGTTGATGATCAAAGGTTGTGGATTAAAGGGTTTGTTGTCAAGTATATCTAGTTTATCCACATTAAGTTTCAGAGATCCACATGAAGATTTGATCGAGTTATGTGTATCTGTGTTTTGACAATTTTTTTGTTGCTTCACTTGGTGTTCTTGAAAGAGGGTGATGTAATTCTAGTAAGTACAGTTGCTGCAGATGCTTCTCTAGTGATTCGTGATGGTTTTGGATGTTTTCTAGATCATTCTCTATCTGTGTTATATTTCCACATTGATCATTGTTCTTGTGATTGGTGATTTTATTTTGCATGTTCATGTTTTTCATGTTCATGACCGATAGGGTGATTGTAGCATGTTGTGGATCTTCCAAGAATAATTATTGAAGATGTTTCATGTTTTAGGATGTTTTTTTGGGTCCTCACTATGTTGTGTCTGACATTGGTTGATTCAAATTGATAATCATTTATGTTTTGGGCCAACGGTTTGTATTCATTTTATATTCTATTGAAGTCGACATGTAGATGATGTTATTCTTGGTTGCGGATATATATGAGTGATTGTTTACATCATTTGTGAGATTGAATACATGCGAGATGTGTGAAGTGTGAGTGTTATGTGTGAATAAAGTTTAGATCTTTCGAAGGTAGAAGAAAAGTGTGAAGAAGAGTGAGCAGAAGAAATAGTGTTCATGTGCTTAACCAAAACCGTAATCAGGCATTAGCATATGTTATCTTCTTAGTTTAAAATCTCTCAGATGGATTTAATCTGAATGTGAATATAATACAGTGTGTCTTCCTTTGGGCAATAAGCCTTTTTGTAATTAAGCAATGAGCTCTAGGCATTGTGCCTAAATGCATGTGCATTCCCTATTTACTATACTTTTAATAGAGTATAAAGTTGTGGATTAACCTCCATCGTGGTGTTTCCCCTAATAGGGTTTCCAAGCAAAAATCTTGGTGTTATGTGTGTTTTTGATGTGGTGATGGTTTTTTCTTTCATGTTTAATTATCATATCTAAGAATAGGTTTAATAAGTATAATTTTTGTGACAACTAATTCACCCCCTTATCAGTTGTTTTCCCTTGTGTTTCCAACACCACATACATGTATATATACGCTCAGAGAACAAAATGAGTTGGCCTAGAAAAAAATGTCACCTTGTGGAACAACCTTGAAGTATTCAATAAGGATTGACATGCTAGCACCAAACCCAAAAGATAGATCACACATAAGGTATCTTCTTACCATGTTACACCGAGACCCATACATGGGTCATACATAAGATATAACATTATTACCAAAAGATAGCTAACATTGAATTATATGAGATATATTTTGAATTTGATTGGAACACCACAACCAAGACCAAATCTTGATTAACATCAATTGATAGGAATGTTGCTACCAAGACTAAATCTCGATCAACAAGAATTTCAGTACCAATTGAATAAATGCAATGAGACATACCAAAACTTGTGGCAAGCTACATGAATGTTCTGATATCAAGGGTACCTAGAATAAGCTTTAGATACAACAACCTATAGCAAAAGATTAGTCTTTAATATTTTTCATTAACTGTCTTCCACAAATGTCTAAAAAATAAGTACTACCATTATCCAAATCAAGGATACCATCCATACTACGCAACATTATAGGATAAACCATTTATGTATATCATCTAGAGCACAACCTTCTAGATCCCATGTTTTGACATCAATGACAACACTGCCACATCAACCGCTTCTCAACAATCTCCCCCTTTGGCATTGATGGAAAAACATAAAAAATTAAAAAATTAAAAAACACCAAAAATCCCAAGAACTCCAAGAACTCCCCCTTAGCAAGTCAAATCCTCTTTTTGTTTTTCTCTTCCTTTCCTTTTCTCCCCCTTTTTTCCATAAAAGGAAAAGTGCCAAATAAGAATATTTAGAAACCTAAGTAAAGATAACACTTTTCAACATGAAAAAATTTCTTGTACCTTTCTTTCATAATTGGAAGAATCTTCTCCCAAGCTTGTACTACAGACATGATTCTTTCACACACACTCTCCCATAGAATCAACATGCCAAATGAAGATGACCAATCTAGAGATACGCATTGTCGTTCACAATCCTCAACATTAGAAAGTATCTTGGAGAGATGATCCAACTAGACCTCAACAATTTCTATAACTAACCAGAAGGTTTTAACCACATCTTCTCTTTGTCTCTAAGTAGATAGAAACTCAGCTTGCAACTCACCAACTCTTATCCTATATTTTCCATCATTATCTTTGAATAAGCCAAAATTCCTCCCAATCTCATTCAATTCAAATGCAATAGCTTCAATTTTTCTTCTAAAATTATCAACAGTTGCAGGCCACTGGAGACAATATTTGTAGATGTTAGTCATGTCCTTAAGGAATTCTCTTGTCTCACCAATGTGTTTGGATAGATTTAGTTTGCCACTGCCACACCTTATTTCAATCATAGCTTGGAATTTTTCTCCTTTAGACTTTTCTTGCAACAACCTTTCTTCAAAAACTTCTACCAAATCCTCTAGTAAAGAGTCAAAAACAACAGAAACTGTAATACCCTATTTTAGTAGATACTCCATCAAGGATTCTTCAATTCTAGGCATAATGACTAGAGAGCAAGCATTCCAAATTTCACCAACCTTTTTCATGTCACCTTCATATAACATGGACCAAACTTTATCTGAATTAGGTAGACTCTTTTGAGATAGTGATGATATCTTTTGTGTTAATTTTCCTCCTTTTAGGTTCTAGAGGGGAACCACCAATAAAACCCTCTAATTCCCTCTTATTGGAGGAGGAGCCCTCCTCAAACTGACTGATAGGAATAACACTAGATTCTATCACACTGAAGCACATATTCAACTACAAGGATGAGAAATAAGCTTTACATGCACTTACTTTATCTTCTAAATATTCCAAATATCTATGAACTTGTTTTTCGATAGGGATGTAAGATTTCCACTTAACATTCTCCTTTGACAACAACAAATTTAGAAAGTAGAACACTAATCATATGAGTAGAGACCCAAATCAGAAGGGATAACTCTCAACTACAAACATTCTGACATTCTTAATTAGGTTTTCCATTACCAAGCTACATAGATCAAACTATTGATTTTCCTTCACCATCTTATGTGAAAGAAACAAAATAATAGCAGATGTAGAACCTTCACAATCTTGGAAGTAGATTTTGTATGAGATACCATAAGCAACATACCTTACTATAGTATCAGTAATGGTATTTATCAATAGAGCTCGAGGGTCTTTGTCAATACTAGTAAGTTCCTCCATGTCTTTGTATGCCACAATTTTCTTCTTGGGGAGGTCACTAACCCTGCATAACCTAGTAATAGCTTCAATGGCTTCCTTCATGACCTAATAGGGTTTTTCCAGCATAATGTTTCCATCCTTGAAATGGCTCAATAGGAACAAGAAAGAATCCTTGTTGGAAAACCAAGGAAATTCTCCCCACAAATCCATGCCTATGACACTCACATTCTACAATTCACTAGCCTTCAACCCTAGCTCAATTTCCTTCAACTTTTGATGATCAAACTCATCCAACTCAACTCCCTTCAACTTCAGCGGAATACTGCCATTGTATTTTCTTCCAATCAACATGGATTCCATTTTCATGCTTAGCTTCTTCATTCCTTTATCACGTAATGAAAAAATATTCTTCTTCCTTACAATAGTGAGAAATTATTTGAAACTCTATATTTTATCCTTAATTACTTGTGATGACTTCACCACAAAATTGTGTATCAATGATGCCAGAAATTTTACTTCACTTTTCAATTAGCTGGATTAACCTCCATTATGCAACATCACTCGAATCTAGCTTAATCATGTTGAAAACACATCAAACTTTCTTTGAAGAGGAGGAACCGATAGGATATGTATTGCAAAACTCCCCTTGAGCCAAGGTGGTTGGCTCAATTTTTGAAAGAGCTAGTATCGAGATCTAGTACCATTGTAGGGCTCTCTACACTCATTTCCTTTTTCTTCCAAATGGTGATGATATTCCTTTTAGATTCATTTGATTTTGCAACCTTCTTTTTTCCTTCACCCATTTCCGAAGCAACATATCTACATGTTTTAGCATAATGTTCAGATTCATTGCACTTGTGACATCTTTGTTTTGACCTAACTAAGTGAAACATGGATCTTCACTGATTAGCTTTGTGACCATGACCATGGCATAGGTAATAACAACCATAAAATATATTATTCATTTAATTCCTTCTAGTTAGATTAGATAATTGACTTATGCAATGATGTGCTTTGTAACCAAACTTCTGACAATTAAAGCATTGAATATCTAGTTCCTTCCTGCTTCTACACTCTATAGCCTTATGTACAATTTTTTTGCATAGAAAATAGTGACCATTGAATGATAAGTACCTTTGACAATTTGGTTGCCTCACTAGGGGTCTTTTTGTAGATATTCTAGAGTTTCAAACTTTTCTTGTTACATCAGATCTTGCTTTAGCTTCCACTACATTGTATTTAACATTAGTGTTTAGATTTGAGTTTTCACTTGAGAATCCAAGTATTTCCTTATCCTTGTGACATTTTTGTAGGGACAAAAGTTGATCCAAAATCATGCTACTTTCACACACTCTATCTTCTGATTTCATCCTCCTTAACTCTTGATCTAACTTCTCATTTTATTCTTCTTTATATTTTCTAGTATCTTTCAGGTTTTCTTTAGTCTTCTTCCATTCTTCTATTTTTTGTTTGATGGTATCTTTGAGATTTTCTTTTGTCTTCTCACATTAAACTAGCTGAAGCTTTAGATTCAAAACACTTTCCTTTGACTCCTTTAATTCCTCGCTAACCTCTCCATGTCTTGCTTTGAATTTATGGATTTTTTCCCTTAGCTTTGAGATACAAGCATTTTCTTCCTTGATATTTGCTTTTAGTTCCTCATTCTTAGATTCTATAATTTCTATATCACTTAATATTGACTTCACTTCTTCCTCAAAGTAATAATCTCCTGCCATCTATTCAAACTGCCAAGATCTCCCTCAAGAGGTTAAGCTTTTTCTACAAGGGACCAAGCTCTGATACCAATTTTTGAATAGTCTAAATAATTGAGAGGGGGGTGAATCAGTTATCCAAAAACCCTTTTCTTTCTTTACTTAATCTACAGAAATCATAAACCATTCATATATTAATGAAAAAAACATGAACATGCAAGAACCAAACAACATAATGCATAATGAACACTAGAAATTATGTGGAAACCCAAGATGGGAAAAATCATAGAGAATGCTAATTCTCAATTATAAAACACTAGTTAAGGTGGCATCAGTTAAGGCTATTTTTACAAGGGCTCATTGCCAAAATACTAACTACAGGTGAGGCTCATTGTTGGGTGGCCCATTGTTGGTGGGATCAATGCCTAAGATACAAACACCACTGATTAAAAAAATGGACAAAACATGAACTGATGAAGTTGCATCTACATATGCATGAATTCAGTTTCGATTAAGAGCACAACATCTAATTGTAGAAGATCCGATTAAGAATATTCTTCCAACCTTCCTTCAACTACTTCAGCAAAAAAAAATTACTTCTACTTGACACTTGAATTCACTTACTTCTCTGATCCTTATCGCACAATCCTTCACACTTTTATCATTGTTCATATATTCCACACTTCTTGTATTTAGATTCCTTTTAGATATTCCACATTCATGTATGTATACACCTAGGGAACAAAATGATTTGACCTAGTGAAACATGTCAGCTTTAGGAATAACCTTGAAGTACTCAATAAGGCTTGACATTATAGCACTGAACCCAAAAGATAGGTCATACATAAGGGATCTTCTTACCATGTTACACTAGGACCCATGCATGGTTCATACATACGGTATAACATTATTACCAAAAGATAGCTAACATTGAATTATATGAGATATATTCTAGATTCAATGGGAATGCCACAACCAAGACAAAATCTCAATCAAGAAAATTTTTAGTACCAACTAGAGAAATGGAGTCAGAGATACCAAAACTTGTGGCAAGCTACATGAATGTCCGAATAGCAAGGGTACCCAAAATAAGCTTTAGATACAACCTATAGTAAAATATTAGTCTTCAATATTTTTCATTAACTGTCTTCCACAAATGTCTCAAAAAGAAGTAATACCATAATCCGGATCAAGGATACCATCCATACTATGCAACATTATAGGATAGAACATTTTTGTATATCATTTGGATCACAAGCTTTCAGATTGTAGGTTTTGACATCAATGACAATAATGCCACATCAACAACTTCTCAACACACTTGTGGTTTCCTTGCTTCTAGTCATGGTGGTGAAATATTTCTCAATAGTTGTTGAGTATTTCATTTCATCAATAGAGCTTTCCTCCTCAATGATTAGTGGTGAATGAATAAAATATCTTCTCCACAAAGAAAATCATCATCTGAAGCCTCAAGAAACCAACTAGGAATGAATTTTTTATGATTTTCATCTTGATGCATCTTTTCTTCATCAATCTCTTCAAAATTGGGTTTCATGTGAGTCAAGAAAGAATATGATATGATGCAGGAGCATCCTTGGCTCTTTGGAATCCTGCATCAACCAAAAATATTTTCATTCAGTTTTGTTCTTGTTCAGTTCAAGTTGGCAGATTCGGTATTTCATCATATTTTCTCACTAGACACTATGGATCAATGTTTTAATCGTGGACATGTTCATTTTCATTATTCCAATATTTTAGCATGATTGGATATTTTTTTGACAATTTATTTCTTTTAGATTAAGTGACAGTTTCTAGAACAAAGCATAGAAGCAGTTTCGAGCCTAATGACTAATTTGATCTCTTGTGGATCCTTCTCGTAACTTGTGGATCCTCATGTTGTGTTTCGAATGCTTCGTGGAGTGTCCTCGACCTTAATTTAGGTCCACACTTCATCATATGCACCAATCAAGGAGAAGTTCAAATCAAAGGCTGACCTATTTCATGCACATTATGTTTCTTTCATCGAAGATTGTAATGATCTTTGGCTGATGTGGATGATTCTAGATCTTGGATGTGATATAAATCATTGTAATAGATCATTAGGATGGAAATTAGAAGGAATGAGGGATTCGATCTATAAGATTTCAGCTCGCATTAAGGATCATGTAGGAATGCTATATTTTGAGCATGCTGTATCAGGCCTATGAGCCCAATCTATAAACTCGGATGTTGCCGACTATATGTAATTGAAATTTTTGATAATAAGAATATTTGAATATGCATTTGCCTCCATATTTTGAGTGGCTTTTGTTGTGTAACTCTTTTTTCACGGTCCAAATTGTTCTCTTTGAGGACCCTCCTATCGTGACTGCACCAAATTGGTATTAGAGTGAGATTCATTCTATGAGAGATTGTAAGAGTTTTCAAAGTCCTGTTGAAGATTTTTGTGGGGTGGCAGACTGAGGATCCAACCTCCAACTATAGAGGACTTGTGTAAAGATGGCAGGAAGAAGAAATGGTAGAGGAAATGGAGTGTGCAAAAATGCATACCCAACTATAATGGAGATGTTGAGAGGAATTGCTGCTAGATTAGAAGTAGTCGAAATGGCCCAGAGGAGAGGTCAACCAAATGATGATGTGAGTGATGAAGAGGTAGAAGAATAGGAAGAAAGGGAAAGATAAGATCAACCTAGCATTGATTAGAGAGAAGATAGATTCATTAGAGCCCTAACCAGAGTAAATACTGAACCACATTTCAATCCATCAAATTATAGTGGTAAGTTGGATTTGGATGAATTGCTTGATTGGATAATGGAGATGGAGAATTATTTTGATTTCAAAGGTACCACCAAAGACAAGAAGATGAAATTTTCTTGTACAAAGTTGAAAGGACATGCATCCCTTTGGTGGGAACATTTACAGACAAATAGGAAAATAAGAGGAAAGGAGAAGATAAAATAATGGAATGGGATGGTGAATAAGTTAAAAATAAAGTTTTGTGCCCATAGACTATCAGATTAGTTTGTTCTGAAAGTTGTAGAATTTGAAGCAGAAAGAGTCAAGTGTGAAAAATTATACTAAGGAGTTCTACAAGTTGAATATTAGATCTAGACATTCAGAGGATAAGACCAAGCAAGTAGCCAGATATGTGAAGGGATTGAGGTCGTCTATATAGGATGAGATCACGTTGATCAAGCTGATGAGTGTGGAGGAGGCATATCAATGTGCCCTAAAATCAGAAGAGAACCTGAATAAAAGATATGAGGAGAGACAGAGAGGTAGAGGTGGAAGATTCCAGAGAGGAACAACTTTACTAGAGGAGGAAGAGGATATTTTGTAGATCGGAATAAAGATAAGGAATTCAATATGAATGATAATCCATACCATAGAGAAGATGGAAAATCTTCCCGGAGAGGAGGATATGGTGGCTAACGAAATGAGGGTTATAGAAAAGGTGATAGAGGACAAGAGAAAAGAGTATTTAGAGGAACTTGTTTTAAGTGTGGTGGAGAAGCACACGAAGCATTTGAATGTAATCAGGAAGAGACAAGCAGATAGATAGAGAATAGTAGAATAAAATCCTTTGTTGAGGAGGATCATTTCAGATCATCTAATAAACCAGAAGAGGGAGAAGTGTTGTGAACAAAAGAGTATTGTGTCAAAGTGAGATGGAGCAGGAACCATTGCAGAGAAATCATTTATTTTGAACAAGATGCAAGGTAGTTGGTAAATGTTGCAGAGTGATTAATGACAGTGGAAGCTCTGAGAACATGGTTTCTGAAGAAATGGTGAAAAAATTGAAGCTAGAAAGATTGAAACACCTGAAGCCTTATCAGACAACATGGATTCAAGATGTGCATAAGATACTGGTAAGTGAACAATGTTTGGTGAAATTGAAGATATGGAATTATCATGATGAATTTTTGTGTGATATCATTCCTATGGATGTATGCCATGTTTTGTTGGGAAGTCCTTGGTAGTATGATAGACATGCTATTCATCATGGAAAGAAGAACACATATACCATTGTTGCTAATGGGATAAAGTAGAATTTGTTTCCCTTGGAGGATGTTCCTAAAGTTGAGGTTTGCACGAGTGCTATAATTTGTTTGGTTGATGGAAGGAGATTTCTAGATGGACTGAGACATGAGAACATGTGTTATGCCTTGGTTCCTAAGAAGGTTAAAGACTTGAAGCATGTAGAAGAACAACCAAAGGAGATAAAGGAGTTGCTAGAAAAATATGAAGCTATCATTTCAGACAATTTACCTGATGGATTGCCACCCGTGAGGAGTATTATTGCATGGATCTGATTCCTAGGGCTAGTTTTCCTAATAAAGCAACACACTAGATGACACTGACAAAGAATGAAGAGTTGAATAGACAAGTGCAAGATTTTTTGAGGAAAGGTTTAATTAGAGAAAGCTTAAGTCCTTGTGCAATGCCTATTGTGCTAACACCTAAGAAGGATGAAGAATGGAGGATGTGTATGGACTCTAGATCCATAAACAAAATCATAGTAAAGTATAGATTGCCTTTTCCCTAGATGGATGATATTATGGATTGTTTGAGTGGAGCTAAATACTTTACAAAGATAGATTTGAAGAGTGGATATCATCATAACAGAATCAGAGAAGGGGATGAGTGGAAGACAACATTCAAGACAAATGAAGGATTGTATGAGTGGTTGGTGATGCCTTTTGGACTAAAAAATTCACCGTGTACTTTCATGAGGTTGATGAATGAGGTATTGAAGAAATTATTGGGTAAGTTTATGATTGTCTATTTGGATGAGATCTTGATTTTCAGTAAGACTAGAGAAGAACATTTGTTGCATATAAGACAAGTTTTGTAGAGGTTGAGAGAAGAGCAGTTACTCATAAACATTAAGAAGTGTAGTTTCATGAAGGAAGAATTGGTATATTTGGGATTTGTGATATCTGTTGATGGATTGGAGATGGATTCTAAGAAGGTAAGAGAAATTGCTGAATTACCTACACCAAAAAGAATTCAAGATGTAAGATAATTTCATGGATTGGCTAGTTTCTACAAAAAGTTCATTATGAATTTTAATTATATTTGCATTCCTATGACATAAACAATGAGAGGAGATAAGAAAGCTTTTAGGTGGACATCTGGAGTAGATCAAATTTTTGAGTTGTTGAAATAGAAGGTGACTGAGTAGCCTATGTTGGCTTTACTGGAATTTAATAAGGTATTTCAGGTAGACTATGATGCAAGTGGAAATGCAATTGGAGTAGTATCGAGTCAAGAAGGGAGACCCGTAGCTTATTTCAGTGAGAAATTGTATGATGCTAGGAGAAGGTATTTAGTGTATGACCAAGATTTTGATGCCATAGTTCAAGCCTTGAAGAAGTGGATACATTACTTGTTGCCTAAGGATTTTTTGTTGTATACAGATCATCAAGCATTGCAGTATTTGAATAGTCAAGGTAATTTGAATCAGAGACACATGAGATGGGTGGAATTCTTCCAGTTATAATTTTGTTTTGAAACATAGGAGTGGAAAGTTGAATACATTTGCTGATGCTTTGAGTAGAAGGAATTTACTGGTAGAGATGAGAGTGAAGGTATTGGGCTTTGATGAGTTGAAGAACTTGTATGAGGAAGACTCAAATTTTGCAGAACCTTGGAGAACTTGTAAAGAACCAGTCTTGGAGGATAGGAGTCAGTGCTTGGATTATTTCATTCAGGAGGATATGTTGTTCAGAGAGAATTAGTTGTGTATACCCTATGGATCAATGAGGGATATTTTGGTGAAAGAAAAACATAGTGGAGGATTGGCAAGACACTTTGGAATTGATAAGACAATAGCAATGGTAAGAAATAATTACTTTTGGCCATAGATTCATAAGGATGTTAGGAAATTTGTGCAGAGTTGTAGAGTTTATCAAGTTGCAAAAGGGAGTAGTCAGAATGTTGGATTGTAGACTTTGACAGTTTTGAAGAGACCTTGGGAGGATATTAGTATGGATTTCATACTTGGTTTTCTGAAGACACAAAGAGGTAATAATTCTATATTTATGGTGGTGGATAGATTTTATAAAATGGCACATTCCATACCTTGTAAGAAGACAACAAATGAAGCACATGTAGTAGACTTGTTTTTTAATGAAGTAGTTGGATTGCATGGATTACCACCTAGGAGTATTGTTTCAGACAAAGATAGAAAGTTTGTTGGTTACTTTTGGAGGAAACTCTAGAAGAAGTTAAAGACAGATATAAATTTTAGTTCTACTTTTCACCCATAGACTAATGGATAGATAGAGGTAGTAAACATGAGTTTGGGGAATTTGCTAAGATATTTGGTTGGGGAAAAGATTGGAAGTTGGGATTTAGTCCTTGCACAAGCAAAGTTTTCTTACAATAATTTAGTGAACATGAGTACCAGAAAGACACCTTTTGAGATTGTTACTAGAGTTCATCCTAGAGGTATATTAGAGTTGTGAGACCTCAGCAAGGAAGATAAAAGGAGTGTAGAAGTAGAGGAATTTGCAGAACATATGAAGAAAGTGCATACTCAAGTAAAAAAACAATTGGAAGATATGAACCGGAAGTATAAGGAGCAAGAAGATGAAAAGAGGATACATAAGGAGTTTGAAGTTGGAGATGAAAGGATGGTGTATTTGAGGAAGGAAATATTTCCTATTGGCACATACAATAAGCTCAAGATGAGGAAGTTTGGACCCTGTAAGATTTTGAAGAAATTTGATTCAAGAAATGCATATGAAGTAGATTTACTGGATGGCATGGGTATATCACCTATATTCAACATTGCAGATCTACATCAGTACCATGAAGCAAAATCCAGTCAGACAGAAAAGAAAAAATAGAAAAATAGTTTCCTAGACAAAAATCAGATGGGATAGAAGAGATTTTGGATATCAGAGATGGGAGGAAAACACGTGGAAGATAGTACAAATAATAACTTGTGAAGTGGAAAGGGCGACTAGTGGAGGATTCTTCTTGGATTTCTCAGGCTGAGATAGACCGTATTGGTTTTCCTTTAGCCCTAGAAAATGAGGGACTCAATTTTCAAATAACCCTGGATGTATGATGTAGGAGCATCCTTGGCTCTTTGCAATCCCGCATCAACCAAAAATATTTTCATTCAATTTTTTCTTGTTAAGTTCAAGTTGGCAGATTCAGTATTTCATCATATTTGCTCACCAGACACTATTGATCTATGTTTTCATCATGGACATGTTCATTTTACTTATTCCAATATTTTAGTATGATTGGATCTTTTTCCGGTAAGTTATCACTTTTAGATTAAGTGGAAGTTTCTAGAATAGAGCATAGAAGTAGTTTTGAGCCTAGCGCCTAATTTGATCTCTTATGGATCCTTCCCGTAACTTACGGATCCTTGTGTTGTGTTTTGAATTTTTTCTTGGAGTGTCCCCGACCTTAATTTAGGTCCACACTTCATCATATGCACCTACCAAGGAGAAGTTCAAATCTAAGGACAACCTATTCCATGCACATTACATTTCCTTCATCGGAGATTGTAATGATCTTTGGCTGACACGAATGATTCTAGATCTCAGATGTGATATAAATCATTGTAATAGATCATTAGGATGGAAATTAGAAGGAATGAAGGATTTGATCTGTAAGATTTTGACTCTCATTAAGGAGCATGTAGGAATATTATATTTTGAGCATGTTGTATTAGGCCTATGAGCCCAATCTGTAAACCTGGATATTTTTGGTTGTATGTGATTGAAATTTCTAATAATAAGAATATTTGAATCTACATTTGCCTCCATATTCTGAATGGCTTATGTTGTGTAACTCTTGTTTCATGGTATGTATTGTTCTCTTTGAGGACCCTCCTATCGTGACTGCACCATGATATCTCTTGTTTAAGCTCCTTGTTTTCAAGTTGATCAAACATTTCTTCTTTTTTGTTGTAATATATTCACAATGTTGATGACATGATTTAATGCAACCTTCCTTTTTTTTCACTATCACTTCTTCTT